>JAOPTO010002300.1:648064-681419 GCA_033822845.1 Tetrapedia diversipes
AAATATTCTTCGTTCGCACTACTAACTCAACCATCATTCATACTTTCCTAGAATCCTACCCATTCGATCGCATTCCTACACTATGTGTGTTAAAATTGTTTCATAAGAAGCTTGCTTACTTGTTCAGAAAATTAAATTTCAAAATTGACGCGATAAACGAGCAATTTTACCTATCTTCAAACTATAATGTTTGAATTTGATCGTTTAAATTTGAATATTTGAGTTTATTCCAAAAACCCGCCTTTGTCGTGTAACCGGTCAAGCATACGAGGGAATACGGGGCTGCTGCTGTCCCGGAAGTGTCTCCTGTTGGCACGGAGCACGCCTCTTACTTGTTAGAAGTTCGTATTAGCCCCTGAGCCGGTGTAGTTCGCGTACACGCGGTGTTTATTAAATTTTCACGTTATCCGGCGTAGCTCGGCGCCGTCGTAGCCGAACATTCTTCCGACAATAGGATTTCACCCGATCAAGCCCTCGTCGTGTTTAGCGGAAACTTCGGAACTTGGCCCTTTGTGGCTCAACGTATCACCAGGGGTAGATGGTCGCGCGTTCGTCCTGTTTTCGGGCTTCGCCGCGACGGCGTCGAGCAAGTTTTGGATGCGAGATAATACAACGATGATGCGATAACGTGGGCTAGATGAGGTCTTCATGCGTTCAGATATTATTTTAGCATCGAATTAGCTCGCGAATTTCACGTAGGAAAAAGTTTTGACTGAGGTTAATTTTAATTAAATTTTCATTTAAATTTTAATTAAGTTTTAATTGATATTTTATTCAAATTTTAATTTAAAGTTTCATTGCCGGTTTTTATTAGGCGGTTCGAACAAGTTGCAATGTTTCCAAATATTTTTGATCGTGATTCGTTTTAACGAATAATATAGTTGTTGCTTTGTTTCTTCTACCGTGATTTGTTTTAGCGAATAATATAATTGCTGCTTTGTTTCTTGTATCGTGATTCGTTTTAGCGAATAATATAATTGCTACTTTGTTCTTTCTTCCTTTTTTTTTTCGAATAAATCAATGTTTGAACGTTAACAATTTGAAACTCCGTGTGTTACTATTGTAATACAACGTACCGTTTTTCTTTTCCCTACCCCGTTCGACTCGAGCACAATCTAGTCGACAAATTAAAGTGTTTACCGTGCAGAGCCACTGCCACGTAACACACGTCACGGCGCAGGGGAGCACAAACGCTGCACTAATTACGGAAACAATAGAGAAAAAGGACGTAAACGTTTATCGCGAGCGACGCTTGGTGTTTCGAGTTTACATTTGAATTTTTCAGCCCGGACAAACCCCGAGTTTAAAGGGCCGAGGTGGCCGTGGCCCGGTGTTTGCTCCGCTTGAAAATTTCATCGATGTTATATCGCCGATAAAACGGGCGTCGCGACGAATGCGTCGGAAGGAGAAAAACGGGGGGGAACGAGGACGTAACGATCGCCGTGTTACGGGTCAGCATTAAAAATACCATGATTTCTGCTACGATCTTTTAGCAACGGATTACCATATTTTTTTACAGTTAAGGTTAAAGGTCGAACAATGGCCTTTCGGAAAGTTTTAAACGTTACTCGGAAAACGTTTTTACAAATTACTTTAACTCGAGTGATTTCAAACCATTTTATCGGTATAAAATTATTTCGTTTGATTCGAAATGTATTTTGAACTCTTGAGCGTAACTGGAGTTCCTTTAATATACGTTCTTATTGTTGCACGATTCGTTCTCATTAAGGGATAAGGGGATAAAAATAGTTGGTATTGTTGGTATTTCTAGTTATACTAGTGTGTATTGTTAACAGATGCGGTTTAATGGCGTTCACAATATTTTGTATTATTTTGATAGTCACCGATGTCTAAACTATTATACATATAGGAAAGTTCTATAAAATGTAGAACAGAAGATGGAATTCAGGTGTGAAAAATAAAAGTGAAGCGATTAAAATATTAATAACAGTAATTATATTTAAAACAATTTAACAAAAACAACTTAAACAACTTTACAACTTAGCAACTTCAACACTCTTTCTACGTTCACAATCAAAACCTTTCGTCCAATACCTTCTGTCTTCACCGTCCAATACTTTCTGCCCCACGCTCGCATTTTCCCCGTCATATATTCTTCCAAACACTCGTTTCCTTTCGTTCTAATTGTCAACCTTTCTCATTCTACGCATTCGGTCACGACTACCCAGAATTTCTCAGTCGCACTGTTTTCTCAAGTTCTCATCTTTCAAGCCTTAGAAACATTCGAGCCCAAACATTCTGCGTTCGCACGACAATCGCCCAACTCAAGTACTCTTCCGACTTTTCCAGCCTCGCACCAGCTAGATCGCATTCCTACAATATAGGCGAATCTTAGTAAATATTTCGAATTTAAACATTTCTAAAGTTGGTATCATTTGACGACTAACAGTCACCTCTCGAGTGCAAGGATTAAAAGAAGCAGAACGTCTATTCTTCGATGGCGATCAAACCAAATGACAACGGGAACGCGGACTGTTCAGCGTATCGTTTGCTCGTCGAGCTGTTTGCTCGAATCGGATAGATATTGGACACGTCTATTTGCCGGAGCGATTAAAGTAGCCCACCGCGACGCTCGCTGCGCGACTAAACGTACGCAAACACGTTTATCGTGGAATAATTTAGTAGCCGGCAGCGTAACGTGCACACACGTCCGATACGTGGCCGGACTAACGCCCATGCGCTGTTGGAATCCCCGTCGAAATAGCGCGTGCATCCGCGGGAGTCCCGTGGATACGTTTATTTGGCAATATTTAGGTAAACAAGGGTCCTGGAAAAGCGAGGATCAGCTCTGCGATTCATGAATAATTAAATTTAGACGTTCTTCGAGGAAACGGTATTCGATCGGATGGGGACAAAGAAAATTTTTTATACACTACGAAATTCTACTGTAATAGTAGAACTGTTGGCAAATAACGTGTACTTATTTGCATTGGAAAAAATGAAATTGAAAGTTGTATTAAAAGACATCGAATATATTGGGAACAACTATTTATTTACATCTTCTGCAGAAAATCGTAATAAGTTTCGGAGGTTGTACCACGGTAAATTTGTAAAATTGCTATGAGGAATTATCAAAGTGATCATTTTGATCGTTCAAGTAGTTCTAGTGTTTATTAAGTTCAACGATGTATCTCAAATCTATTACTCGGGCTTCTAGTTTTAGAATTCTATTGTCCTAATCCTTTGCGCTCGAGAGGTTAATATTAATATCATTAGACGACTAACAGTCACTTCTCGAGTGCAAAGGGTTAACCTTTAAGGCAAATTATGCTTACTATGTTCGCCTGTATAAATTTGTAGTCAGATTTACACGCGAAACTTTACTCTCTCTCTCTCACACTCACTCATCCCCTCTCATTCTTTCCTCACTCAGCCTATCATTCGCTCCATTACAAACAATCTAATTACCTATTCGTCCTTTTGAAATCTCTCTCTCTCTCTCTCTCTCTCTCTCTCTCTCTCAATCAATACAGTATTTAATGGATTCGATCCTGTTTGATTCATAGATAGATACGAAAATATGAAGAAATCGTAGTGTATGTAAACAATTTCTGTAGCCACTGTACATATACATGCGTATTGCAAATAACAATGCTTTAATGATCGCCCTCGAAAGTGCGAGTCGGGTTCCTTGAAAATTTAATCGACAGACCGGTGCACGCTTGCTCGCGCCACCGGAAGAGACGTAACGCCAGAAGGCGCGAAGCAATTTGCACGGTTTAGACTCGCCAATTGGCCACTCGCCCCGGACACTTTTGTTGTTGATACACGGTAGCGTCGATTTAACGAGCCATGACGATTTTACCGAGGAAACACTTCGCGCCAACAGGATCGATCGGTTTTGCATTCATTGTTTTCATCTCGGTGCTTTTACTTTCCTTTTGTCCCTTCGTTTCTCCTGTTGTATTCCACGTTCGTCGTTCCATTGTACTGTTTCCAACGATTTGTTTACACGATCTTTTACCATTGATACCGTTCCATAGTCCAATCTTTATTTCGTGTTACGAGCTCTTTTCATTTTCAACTTCAGCGACAGTTTCAGAACGATCAAAGCATTTCTCTTGTATTTTTCTTATCTCGAATGTTAAACTCTCTTCACGTTGAACTTCGGCAACAGTTTCAGAACGATCAAAGATATTTCTCCTATATTTTTCTTATCTTGAGAATGTTGAACTCTTATCACGTTTGCTGTTCACGAGATAAGTTCTGTAACACAAGCTATTATAAACGACGCGAATCGTCCAGCGATCAAACGGAGAGATTACCTATTCGTGTAAAGCACAAAGTTACCAATTTAAATTTACCATAAATTGATCAGACAAATGGATTGACCTGTGGGGACGGTAGGAAGATAAATCTATTTTTGGGTTCTTCGTATAAATATATTACTTTATTTTTCTGATCCTTCTACTCGGACACTTAAACCACGAATGTTCTGTCCAACTCGCGTTTTCTAGGCATGACGCCTAGTTGTCTCAAGGGTTGGGGGAAATACAAGAGGGATTCGTTTATTACCGTTTATTACAGGTACCTTTTCCCTTCACTCCGTATTTCCTCTCCGTAGGAAATGTAACATTAATTCGCGCAAGTTATGACGAAAGAAACAAATTTCACTTGTCCTTCGTGTTTCCGTTTTCTTTCACGTTAATCGTTTAACGTCAAATCAATCGTTGAACGAGTTATTAGGTGTGACAAGTTAATTTTAGTCTTTTATCTTTCGACGATGATAATGGCTGTTTACAATTTGAATATCGTAACGGTATTTTTAGAGTACTTATAGTGCAGATATCTAGCTTTCAAAAACGTTAGAAAACTGCTTGAGGCGGTGGGTGAACAACAGTTTAAACGATGGCGTACAGCAAAGACCACATTCATCATTGTGTGCTCTTCGCATTCCAGTTAAAAAAGAAACGTCGATAGAGCTGCAGAAATGATCTGTGATGCTGTTGGTGAGAATGATGTATCTCATTCCACCTGCAAATACCAAAGATTCCAGAAAGGAAATTTCGATCTTCAGGATAAAAAACGACCTGGACAACCGCAACGATTTAAAAATGAAGAATTGCAATCACATTTAGATGAGTTCATCGAAGTAAGACAGCCTGGTTTCTTCGTATCCGTTGTCTGAAAGTTGGGCAAAGGTTACAGAAAGTGTGGGAGATTGCTTCGTCCGCTAACTTTTGGGCATACAAATTTAACTAAACTCTGAATCTGCTAAAAAAAAAGACTAAAATTGACTAGAACACCTAATAATATTCGCGTAACCCGATCGTCGATCGCGACAGCAGCTACTCGGTTCTCGACATAAACGGAACCGGAAGGGAGGCACGGGGACGCGTCAGAGTCGTCTCTGGTGTAATTTCCTCCTTCCCAGCGGGCTCCAGGTAATCGAACGCGCTGGTCCCGTTCTCAAAGGTTGACCCCGTTGATATCGTTACGGGGTGCTATCTAAATTATCTCTTAATATCCCCGGCCCGGCGAAGTGGCCGGGATAATGAGCTCATTACCGTGCAAATTAGCTGCGCGATTCGTCGGCGCGGCCAAGGACGCGGGCATTACACGGCCCTGCGATACAAGTCATCGAGAATGTTGCCAAGAAGCTCCATTGAAAGACGAGAGCCCGTGAAAAGTACGCCTAGATGCGTCGCGAGGGAACGCGCGTATGCGCCCGGTAGCATACCGGGTGCTCTGTAAGTCGCGGCACACTCCGTAACCAATTTCAGGTGGAAAAATGCGTCAAAAATGTGTAGCAACTTCTTCTTTTCTATTTGGGGCTTTTCGTTTTACGAAAATTGCGATTCGAGATTCATTAGGTATGCGTTTATCTAACTGTGACTTTGTTCGATGAATTTTTTGTAACTTAACTTTCGTCAAGAATTATAAGTTAACAAACAAATTGCTAAAAGTCGTATATTTCGTTTTATTATAACGCTTCCCAAACTTGTAGGTTTTTGGTTTGCTATCCGAAATTAGGAGGTATCCCAATTAAAATTTAATTAGAATCGATTTGCGACTCACACGAGATTGTCGTCCAAATTTGACAAATTTTTTACCCATTTTTTCGGGTGCTTTCAACTGAAATGCTTCCTAACGCTTCAAATATTCCGCAGCGTTCGGTCAACGCTTTAATTGTCGCATAAACCTTGTTTCCCGCGTTCTTTATCTCTTTCACGACGCTCGACGATTTTTACAACTGCGCCATTCCGTTTCCATCGGTCGCGCGCACGACACCCTGTATATTCGCCGCCGTACGAGAGCAGCTTTTGTCGTGCACGCCGAGCGTCGATGAAAAGCAATCCCGGCGAATGAAAATAAACGGTCGGACCGACCACTCGACGAACCAACTGGCGTGCGTGTTACGGTTGAGAGTTTAAAGAGGGTCGATCGTAGGGGGTGAGGGGCAGAAGGGGTGGGACGACGAGAAGGAGCACGTTCCAAGGTGGTAGTTGTAGCAACGCGAGGGCGGCAGCTAAGCTTCGACGTTTCACCCACGGTCGATCAGGAAATTGGCCCTCCTTTCGTCGTTTTATCGCGCGTAAAACTGTGACGCCTTTAACCCCGGCGACGACTTAATTTACCGGCACAATGCTCGGACCTGGGGGAACCTTTCTGCTCTCGCTTCTTGGCCTCCCACCCCTCCTGCCTCCTGTGTTCTTGCATCTTCGATAGTGTGCCGCGGAAATGCCGGGTAATGGGGTTTGAAAGTGGTTACAAGGTGGGGGGCACAGTTTGAAAAGTTCTGGGAAAGTTAGCGTATTCTGTTCTGCGAATTTTGGGAACGATTAGGGGATGATTCGGAAGAAGGTTGTTTGGTTTGGTACATTTATCATGAGCGAATGGTTTTGATTTGAATGGTATTATTGGCGGGCAAATTTTAATGCGAGTATTTAAAATTTGATTTTAGTGTATTTGTTCTACGATAATAGTGGGATGTTGTTAAAAATACGCATGTTTTAAGGGTTTTCAGAGAGGGTGTAAATTAACTTGTCGATGAGGTTTTTTTAAACTCGTGTATTACTTTCGATTTTTATCATACTCACATTTTATTGCATAGAGATTTCAGTAACGGCTGTAGATGAGATTAAGCGGTCATAGTCATAATGGTTCTGGATGAAAGTTTAATCTGCTATCGTCTAGCGACGGTGTAAGTTTCATGGCTTGGTGGTTCATGTAAGAAAGATCGCAAGGAAATTGTCTTCTTTGTTGGAAGTTTCAAATTGTACTCATAGTACAATCGATTACAAGTCTTACGAGATTGTTATTACAAGTTTATACCATTTTTAATATCCATAGAAAATATTATTAGTAAGATTACCTTTCATTGTCTGGTCTTTACAGGTATATTCTACTTAAGATACAGATAGCATTTGAAACAATTTCGATTTATATTTCTCGCAAAGGTTTCAAGCACCAGCACCTTTTCTACATTTTTTATATCTAACTTTAATTAATTTTACTAAATACATCTATACAAATTGTAACGTTTCATTTAATATATGCTTCCTTTATTCTTATTTAAATATTGCTTCTTTCATCAAAATTAAGGAAAAACGATTAGAAACGGTGAAGTATAACTGAACGTGCGATAAGAATCGAATGGAAATCGACACCAGGAACATGGGAAACATTTTACTTAATATATGCTTCTTTTATTGTTATTTAAATGTTGCTTCTTTCATCAAAATTAAGGAAAACTGATTTAGAACTTTAAAGTACAACTAAACGCGCGATAAGAATCGAATGGAAATCGACACCAGGAACACGGGAAACATTTCACTTAATATATGCTTCTTTTATTTTTATTTAAATATTCCTTATTTTATTAAAATTAAGGGAAGCTGATTTAGAACGGTGAAGTATAACTAAACGCGCGATAACAATCGAGTGGAAATCGACACCAGGAACATGGGAAACGTTTCATTTAATATACGCTTCTTTTATTTTTATTTAAATATTCCTTATTTTATTAAAATTAAGGACAAAAGATTTAGAAGGGTGAAGTATAACTAAACGCGTGATAATAATCGAATGGAAATCGATACCAGGAACACAGGAAACGTTTTATTTAATATACGTTTCCTTTATTCTTATTAAAATGTTGCTTATTTCATGAAAATTAAGGAAAGCTGATTTAGAACGGTGAAGTATAACTAAACGCGCGTTAAGAATCGAATGGAAATCGACACCAGGAACACGAGAAATTTAGGATCGTTGGAAGTTGGCCGCGCGTCGACCCTTTCGAATCTTCTGCAAACTTTCGCTCGAAAATTGGTTCCGACGTCGACGCGCTCTTTTTCCTTCGAAAATTTCCCGCGCTGCGGATCCCCGTCGTAACCGTCCCGCGAAAAGAGACCAAAGCATAACATCGAAAGTTTTATCGAAAAGAAGGAATCGCTCGATCGGTCGCAACAGTTTCACGGAACCTTCTTCGAGTCGCTTCTTGCCTCACCGACTGTTTGTAATCGTTTTTCTCCGGGAAACCGGTTGCCGCGCTAACAGCTTCGAAAACTTGGAGGAAAGTCGTTCAGAGCATTAACCTGTGTATTCTCAGCGATCACTGGCTCGAATTGTGTTCTCTTGTAAATTTTGCAACGCTTGCATAATCGTCTTACTTTCGTAACATCTTTTCCGGTGAATATTCCAGGATTCGCGCGAAATACAAAGAATTTCGTGAACTTAAGAGATAACCCTTTGACATACAATCATTTCATGTACCATTGTAAATTTTGACGTCTCCGAGACGTCAAGAATTGTCTAAGTATCCCAGAATGTTTTGCAGTGTTTCATGCTTTACAGAACCACTAATTTATTATTTTACAATGTTACTTAATATATCAATCTGATTAAATGTTACAAAGCAATGCAAATTTCAAAATAAAATATTCCGGTTTTAAAGCTTGCGCATAACTATTCAGTTGAGCCAAATTAAACAGTATTTTTCGGACGCAACAAATTCCGTTCTATTTGTGCGTCAAGAGGTTAACACGTACCACCGGTGGTACACGCAGTCATATTTATTTAATGCGTTGAAAACAATATATTTTATTACAAATATAATTCTGTAAACTATATTTCTGCTTAAAAAATGAAGCATCATACAAGATGCAGTATAGAGCAAAACACATGGATCTATTTAAATGTTATATATACAATTAATAATTAATAATTACATTTAATGCTGCATTTAGTCAAAATATCAAATAGCCTGAACGGCAAGTCAGACAAAAATGGTTTGGCACAGAACGTGTTAAAGTAACATCTAGAAAATTGAACGAACAATTGGCAACTTCGTGAAACCGTTTATCGATCAAAATACATTAAGCTCTTTAAGATTTCCGTAAGTTCACAGTCTTCCGCGAAACGATTTCACCATCACTTGTTCAAATTGTGTTTCCTTATAAAATTCCAAGATTCATGCTGGCATAATCCATACACACCATCTTGCTGCTCTTTCCATGCTCAATAAAACAGCATACATAACTCGTTTTCAAAGCGCAAGCTGAGTTCGTGCTCTCCCCCTGTAGAAATACAGCGCATATAACTTCCAAGTCTCCGTTCTCCTAGAACAACCCCTAAAGAACCTCCCTCGCGACGCGATCCTAACAAGGTCCCGCGTGAAAGGAAAATAAAAGAAACGGGAGCCGTGCGGAATCGAATTCAGCGAATCCTTCGGAAGACACGGGAGGATATCAGGTTGACGCGACGCAACTTGACGCGACCTCGAGGCGAGGTCATTTTGCGCCAACCCTGGGGGCCATTGGGCCGCGAGAGTGGCCAAGCCGTGAGAGAGCAACGCCCGGATATTCGCGGGCAGACTTTAAAGTAATAATCCAGGGACGGGTGGAGGGCGAAGTAATTTCAATTGTAAATGGCCAGGGCCCGGCGTAACTTTGTTCGGCAAGGAAAATAGCCGGAAGGGGGCGAAGGGGGGATAGGGAGGGTGGCAAGGAGTGAATTTTCTTTGCGCGACGCCAGAGAGTTGACAGCCTTAGTTTCAGTTCCTGATGTATCCTAAATCGCTTCCCCGTCGACTTTTCAGAGCCGCAACACAACCCCCGTCGCACCCCTTCCGTCATCCATCGCGGCGCACTTTCTTCTGCCTCCCGAACTTTCTCTCGGCTGGCTTAAAAGCCGCCATTGTGGCCCGCGAAGAATGCCGCCTGGATTGTTAAAACGTCCGCCCGTTCATCGATCGACGCTGCATAACTATAAATTGTCCCGGAGAAAAACCTGTGTGCACGCGTGCTGTTTTAAATTGCGCTGTTCGTTTCTCGTGCCTCGCGCGGTTTCCGGTTTCTCGTGTTAGTATCGGATCGAAGGGGGGGTGATTTACCGTACGAAGCGTGGTTGTTGGTAAACGTTGATTAATCGTCGAAGGAGATTTTTGACGGAAGTTATGCACGATACTGTTTTTAACACTAGAACTACCGACGATTAGAGTGTACTTAATAAGTTTACTGCGTTTCTATGAAAAATTTCAAACTGGGTCATTTTGACCCCCTTGGTAATTTTAGTGTTAATAGTAGATTTCTTGTATATGTATATTTATATTCTTAATATACATATAGTAAGAAATAGGTGTACATACAACAAAATTTGAAATTGCAGAACAGAGAGGGAAATATTTGTATTATTTCAAATATTTATATCAAAAGTTGGCAAAAATTGTTAGGAATAATAGTAATTGTTTTTGCAAATTTTGCTTATGAAGTACAAATTGACTGAAATTGACGGCCTATTTATTGTAAGCCTAGTGTTAAACAAACGTTTTTACTGTAGTATCGTTGTTTTAAGGACTAGAAAAGTGAAAGCGTAGGTCAACTAGACGACAATTCATATTTGCAGAGTGGGAAGAGGAAAAGGCCCATAAGGGTTTCCTCGAAAAGAGAAAAGGGACCAGTGTTGAATAGAAAACTGAGTTGTAAAATCATAAAAACATCCGAGGATTAAAAATAAAGTCGCATGGCAGAGTTGAAATAGAATTTATTTTACTATATGTTTTACTATATATTTTTCCCATTATTCGTATTAACAATAAAAAATAATCTTGAGAACCCTTTTTCTACACTACTTTTCTTACATCAAAGGCTTGTCTGCTATCGAACATTTCTGTCCTTTCAAATTCAATGTAACGCGTTATTTGTAAAAGGGCTTCACGAAACAAGAGAATAATTTCGAATTCATCAATTTATAAAGCGGGCGATAGAAAATATCTTCGTGTTTTAATTTCATTGCAATTTGCATGGGTTTGCAAACGATGTAACAATTTTATTCGTGTTTCTCGATGATAAAGGTAACGCAATCTTTCGAAACGGGAAGAGAAACGTGGTATTGCAGTTGAGCCTCGTGCATTATATAACGTTTGAAGGTCTCATTTGCCTTGGCCAATGTTTTCCTTCTATTTTACCGAGCTGATAGACAAAACAGTTATGCATATCCTTTCCTGGTATTGTTTCAACGTAGCGCGGAAAATTGAAACGAGCTTTTTGAAATTGAAAGGAACGAATGGGGCGGAAGAAGCGAAATTAGAACGGGCGAGGACGAGCGGAAGAAAATGCGACTCGCGGATTGAAATTTCTCGCCGGATTGAAGTTGCAACGAATATTTGCGAAACGTTGTTTTCCTACTTAATACACACTTAACGAACTGAGTTCGAAAGTTTCTCCTATTAGTCTCTGTGAAACGCTATCTTATCTCGTGCAAAGATATTTTAATGGTTAATATTATCCTCCTTGAGCATCTTTTGATGCTCCTCACCGTGAAATAATAACCTTTAAAACAGCAGTTCGTAGATTTGGAAATTAACCGTATCTTTACTCATATCTATTGAATCTTATTTTATTTAACCCTTTGAGACACAGGATTTCCGAGAATAAATAAATCCATGTTTCACAGGAATTTTGTTGCGTTTTGAAATAAATTTTTATATTTTTATTAACGAAGTATTGAGACGTTGAAACTTGCCAACACGAGCGAATATATTTATAATATTTTTTTATGGTACTTCCAACTGCTTTACATAAATAAGACTAAATATAAACCTATGCCCATGCAGCTATTGCAATATTTAGAGGGGAGTCTAAAAATGTCCCACCATGCATTACCGTGCATCAGAAAGGTGGGACATTTTTAATCCCACCGTGTCCCAAAGAGTTGTCATTTCACGACTTGTTCTGTCCACAGCTTTATCATACTAAAATAAAGAAATCTAACCCATGATAATTTTTTTTATTTCCAGAAGCAACAGAAGCTAATTTTGCAGAGGGCTGCGGAGGGTAAGTGACCATTGTTACATTTAATCTTATTTCACGTTTGTTTAAACCGAACAACAAAAGAAAAAGGATGATATGATATTATCAGAGCCAAGCAACGCGGTATATATTGGTTAATCGTAGCGTCGGCAAATTGTCAACGCGAATAAACCGGGAACACACGGAAAGAGTCGAAAAATTTTCCGAAAAGAGTTCCAATCTGCGTTGGAAAGCCTTTTGATAATGTTAAGCACCGTTCGCGAAAGAGTTCGACGCGATAACACGGCCGTAGCCGAATTGAATATCCTCTCGTTAAACACGAATACGTTGAATTGAATTCGGTCGGAGGCCTGTAATTCGATTCACGAACATCTAGCTGAATGCACGCCACCCTTCCGCCTCTCCGCGCTAGCCTTTGCTGTTCCGACAAAGGAACGAAACGATTGCACGGTTTCCGGTGTAACAAGGCAAGAAATATAAATAACAGCGAGCGAAGCGCTACCCTTACGTGCGAGCGTGCAGTAAACGTTCTGCAACTTCTATTTTGGCGCTCTCGTTACACGAACCTTGAATAATTAATGTCGAACGAAGCTGTTCGGGTACCGCGATAGACGAAATTAATAAAGGGTTACGTCCGTTTGCGTTGTCGTGTAACGGTGAAACGCGCAACAAATTTATGAACGTGTGTAGGACCTGTCTGTTTCTTTTTTTTTTCAGACGGAACAGTGCTTGTTTAGCAAACGATCGAATTATATTAGGTGTGCAAATGAATTCGGTGTCTTTTTCTTAACTTTGCCCATCTTCTTAACTTGTTTGAATGTTTCCTAACTGAAGCAAACGTTGCGATTAGCATTGGCGGGTAACACTTGGTAGCAACGTGTCAAAAGTAGGTTTTTACGATAATTTTCCTACGATATAAGAGTATATTGGTAAAAAATCGCACTCGAAATAACACTAAAACAGTACAAAACGTTCTAAGAAAAGTATTGTAAAGATACAATACATTTTGGAGCAAACAAACGTTGGAAAAAGTAGATAAATCTTTTAAGATAGGAGCTACACTAAACTAATAGATATAAGTACAAAATAATAATGCAATGCAACGTTGTATATATCCTTTGTATATATAAGTGTTTGTAAATAAAAGTTTTTGAATTGAAAAAAAAAAAAAAAATTGGTAGCAACGCAAGCCCTTGTTTAGATTTTTCAAATGTTTTCAAAAGTTTTCTTATAAAAGCGAAATTCTCTAATTTCTTGATCTGTTTCATCTTTGTAACCACTTTTTGCACGTTTTATACGTCACTGCGTCATTACTCAAAGCGGAACAGACCATTTCTTTAGCTTCAGAAGCATTTTTCTTCGGTTCAAAAGCAAAAAGAATACAGTGCCTCAAATGCTCCTTGTCGAACGCCAAATTGTTTACTATTATTAGGTGAAATTATACTGAGTTGTCATGATTGTTTTAATGTTTCTTAGAGTATAATGCTGTTACTTTCAAATCACCATAGGGCAGGAAAGGTATTTTAATTTGAATGGAAGTTACAAAGCGTTAAATGCAAAGGCACTGAATTAGTTTGCATACCCAATAAATTATAATTCTGTTGTTAACACTTGGTAGCAACGCGTCAAAAGTAGGTTTTTACGATAATTTTTCCTCAACAAAGTGCTGCCATTGATTCTATTTACTTTTGTCATTAGTTAGCCTTGAATTAGTGCTGTTCCACAGTTTGTGAAATACATTTTCCGCTTTTGCAAAGTACAATTTTTAATCAATTTTAAATTAAATCAGTAAATAGAATCGACGTTACGCTAAGTGTTAATTATTAATAATTAATTAATGTTAAATGTCAATTGAAAAGGCATAAATTGTGCGCGACAGGAGATATTTTTGTGGTTCAAATTTTAACCGGTAGCGTTTTAAAGAATTTACCATACAACATCGTTTGAAAATGATAGATCATTTGGCGATTAACAGTCGCCTCTCGAGCGCAAAGGGTTAAGCGCCTCTTATTTCTATAAAAAGAATATTTCGTACATCTACAACCACAGAGCAAGCTTTGCACACGAAAAACGTGAGGAACGGTCATAAACGGTCATAAACGGGAGCGCGATAACCGTGAAAGTTCGGAGAACGGGGTTGCAACGCGAGGTGTCCCTTCCGTCCGATGACGAGGGTGCTCGTAACCGTAAGTGGTAGTTTAGAGCGTAAACGCGGCAGTACGAATCAGTTTCGCGGAGTTTATATTCATAACGATTAAGTTATTACACGTAGCTAGAGAAACGGGCATGAATTTCAGATGTGAAAATAGTATGAAATACAGTTTCGTTTTATGCTGCGTATACATTTTTATTTAACTGTACTTCTTCTATAAAGAAAATATTGTAACGTGTACTGCACTTTCTGCTGTTTTTCATATCGGAATTTCCTCTAGGTAAATGCAGAAAAATCTTCAGTACGTTTATCGTTTTAATGAAACGATTACACATAGTCCGTTCCTTGATTAAGGTAGAATATAAATTTCGTTTACTAGACTGTTCGCGTTAGTTAATTTAAAAGTGGAAAATGAAAGTCTACAATTTTAAAAGTATCGATGGTCAACAGGGAAATATCTGGTTAAACGTTGAAGATTAAACGAAGTGTATAACATTGCTTTTTAACAAAAGGTTTTATGCTGTGTATACATTTTTATTTAACTGTACTTCTTCTATAAAGAAAATATTGTAACGTGTACTGTATTTTCTGTTGCTTTTCATATTGAAATTTCCTCTAGATAAATGCAGAAAAATCTTCAGTACGTTTATCGTTTTAATGAAACGATTACACATAGTCCGTTCATTGATTAAGGTAGAATATAAATTTCGTTTACTGTACTGTTCGCGTTAGTTAATTTAAAAGTGGAAAATGAAAGGCTACAATTTTACAAGTATCGATGGTCAACAGGGAAATACTTGGTTAAACGTTGAAGATTAAACGAAGCGTGTAACACATTGCTCTTTAACAAAAAGCACCGCAAAGCTGCGCGTGTCAAAACAACAAATGTGTTTGGCGAACGCTAGTATCTGGTTTCTCGTACAACGTGTTATCTTACTTCCCCCGATCTTGCGGTCTCAAACTTCTGACCGTTACCGTAACCAGTCCCGTCACGTTGTCTCGCATTATCCACATAATCGTAGCACATGGCGACCCAAGAGAGATGTACATACAAGAAAGAGAGACAGAAGAGAGGGAGAAACACACAGACGGAAAGAGAAAGAGGACAGATTCACGGTCGTCTCTTCCTCCCCGTGTCTCGTTCCCGTGTTTGGCGCCGCCATCTCTCTGGCTTCGCAACCCTTCAGGCTGTCTAGGGATCCGTGTACAAACCGCGGGGATACTTGAGCGATAATTTTCACAGTGACTGACAGCACTCGCCGGGGCCCCGCGTTCGTGCTCTCCGCTTCCACGTTTTTATTTTCGAGACAGAGTATTAAGCTATTTGCGTTCACCGGATCCCCGGTCGCTTTGTTTTTTCGACAACAACCTTCCCGCTTGACGTCTCGCGATAAAGCTCGATCGATACTTCTCGTTTGTTCGTTCCTTTTTACCATGGAAGCCACGTATATCCTGCCATGGAAAAATTAATCTGGTGCTGTGGAAACGAGAGAAAGAAAGAGAGAGAGAGAGAGAGAAATGGCGAACGAGAGACTGTATATAACACGTAGTTCGAAGCTTCAGTTACACCATTCTGTACAATCATGTCATGTTTTTACCATGGAAGTTGTATTCTGCAATGGAAAAATACACGTCGGGCAGTGAAAGCGAGAAACAGAGAGAGAAAGTGTGTGAATAAGGGCGGAAAGAGAGAGAAAGATCGAGGAAGGGGGGAATGGTAAAAGAGGGACTCTAAATAGTGCACGTTTCGAAGCTTTAATTACACGATTTCGTGCAATTATGTGATGTTTTTACCGTGGAAGAGTTATATTCTGCTGTGAAAAAATAAACCGGACGCAGTGGGTGCGAGAGAGATCGCGTGTGAAAGAGAAAGCGGGGGTAGGAGGAGAAAAATGGCGAAAGAGCGACTGTGTGTATAGCGGATGTTTCAAAACTTTAATTACGCAACTACGTGTATAATTATGTCATATTTGGGTATGAGCATTTTTAAGCATCCGACGACGCAGACAGATGCATACGGGAACGGGGGTAGCTCTGGAGTTTCGTTTCGAACGGGGCAACTTCTCGCGCATTCGGGAAGTAACTTTCTACGAGTGTTGCCGATGAACATTTCAAATTTAGTTTCGCATCGATTCGCGCGTCGGCCCGCGTGCTCGCAAACCTGCAATTTCGCTGTTCCCGGGGATACCAAGCTTTTCCACCCCCTCGCCGATCTCTTTCGATCGAATACGCCTCATCCCTGTTCCCGTCCGTTGACTAATTAATAATTTGCCCCGTTTAAACCTACAGTTCTATAAATAAAATCGAGAACTCGGCTTTCCATTCACAATTTCCTTTTAGATCCAGTAGCTTCGTGGATGTCCACGAATAAGCCTTTTCACCCTTCCTTTTTCCCCCATTTCTCTTCATTTCCCAACCTGCCCACGGTACCGCGAATTCGAACAATCACGATAGATAGCGTACACAAATTAAAAGTCAGCAAACAGAGTGGACCAGCGACGAAGCTCACCCATTTGCCAACCACCTACCTCAACCGACTCGCTATCGTCGCCGTACAGAACCGTCGTTATGGCCCCCGTTGGCGAGACACCGCGAGAACACCTTATCTACTTATCCCTAATTTCGCACAATGCACACTTAGCGTACAAAGGCTGATTAAAGGTTTGCTTAACCATTAAAATATTCCATTAACGCTGTTCGCCGTTGCGCGCGCGCACTCGGGCCCACCACGGGCGAGGTCAGGCGAACGACGAAGAAAGAGGAGACGAACACGAGGCGAACAAGCCCCGGGGACAGGAAAGAGACGGATGGCCGGCGAGAGGCGGGCGAAGGAAGGATGAGACGGCGGGGGAACCTTATTAAGGGTGTCTGTTCCGCCCCCTCGAGCGCTTAAATTTCAAACTGTCGCTCTACGAAACACGGCGACGTCGTTAAGGCTCGGCCGTCGAGATTAAAGGCTTTCGAGATTCGAGAGATTTAAAGTCTGGAATTGTCCGCAATTAGTGCGAAACGTGGCGATGGAGGGGACCTAAGGCACGGCGGGTCGCGGGGGGGGGGATGGACCGAGGGGTGGTCGAGGGGGTGCGGAGCTCCTTCAGGAAAGTACAGAGAGGCAGAGCTTCCTGCAAGAAACGAAAGAACCAGCGGAACGTTAACGAGAGAGGTCTTAAGATGCGTCGCGATCATTATCGACGTTCTTCATTGTCTGAGCGATGTCGCCTGGTCCTCGGCACCGACAAACGTAGGTATTGTTCTTCTGAACGCAAATAAGACGATGCCGGAGCCCCTTTGTCGACGTCGATGCGAAAGCGAATCGCCCGTGCCGGCCGCGCGCCGGCCACCGTTCCCTTTCGATCTCGTCTTACCCGCTTCTCCTCCCTCTTTTTCACGTTTCCCTTGTTTACTCGCTTTCTGGTGTAATTACGGACAATCGCGGATGCAGACGCGGCGCTCAACCTTTTCACCGGTGCAATAAAAACGGGAGAAACGTTAGGATCGTTTTGTGTACGAACGACAGAACATTGTGACTCATAAATGAGCTAATACAAAGTTAACCCCTTAACTCGAACGTGCTAAACTGGCCAAACTGTGCACACTCGAGATAATTCGAGCGACAATAACGTTTACAATACGATAAAAATTTTAATTATTTTTGTATTTTTGTATTTTTTTTTTTCTTACCAAGACAACATTCTAAATTGTGTTCTTTTACATTAAAAAAAAAAAATTGACTTTTTTTGACCGGTTTAAAAGAAAACACCGTCCATTAACACGTTCTCTGCCGTGTGGGGCGTATACGCCCCATGCTAAAATTTCCTCCCACGCCGGAGAAAAGCCTTTAAAAAAAGGTATATTTTTAACAATATTTTGTCAAATAAACTAACAATGATTGCTTTTCTGGTTTAAATTTATAAAGACATATGCCTTTCTTTTAAATTTATGGTTTTAAATTACTGAAATATTGTGTATTATACCACAAAAAACATGCTTGTGTCAACCATAAAAAAAATGTGGGTCGTATACGCCCCACGCTGGCCTGAACGGAAAGTCTTGAAGAAAATGTCCGGCAGGGAACGTGTTAAGGGGTTAATTAGGGTTTGATATTATACGAAGTTATATTAACGTTGCGCGAAACTTGATTTCTCGCGTTCCAGTTATTAGACACAAAAGTGATTTCGCTCGTTTATATGCGAGACACGCGTTCATATCGTCTACAGTTTATTGCATTGTGTATCCACGAGTTTCGCTCGCCGGATACGCAGCGAGAGGGTTAACTGAAAATTATGGAAGAACGACTTAACCCTTTCACCGGCGCAACGTTTCAACGTTGTGTCCGCATTGAATTCGACTACCCTCTCTAACTTTTCGTTTCACGGGATATGAATTGCAGTTAATTCTTGGCTGAAGCCCGCGCTCCCGTCACGTACGCACGTATACGTGTGCGTGTGTGCACGCGTGCTCGCGTTCGTGGAGCCGAAATGTTGGGCGGCTCTGGCTGGCTGGCTGGCTCTCTTTTCGCGTCTTTCGCTGGCAAATTTTGGAATGAAAATGTACACTTCAGAGCGGCGGCGGGCTCCGGAATAAAATTACAGTCTCCCTTTTCGTCGGGAACCGGCGGAGAGGGCTTCTCTTCTAACGAGTCTTTTTCACGAGGAAATTTCCCTGAGATATTCCTCGAACGAACGCGCGCCAACGTCGATCGAGAATTTTTATGCGCCCCTAAAAGGACTATAGGAAGACGTATGGTCTTCGTTAACCGTTCCGCGATTATGCCGGGATTTTCGATTCCCTCGATTATTGTTCCTTTAACCGCGACGCGTTGGAGTATCGATTTTAGCTTTAACGTACGCGATATGCTTTAATGTTAGGCAAATATTTAAAGGAAAAATGTGAATGTTGAAAAATACTTTTTTCTTCGAATAATTTTAGTAACTAATATTATACTATTAATACTATTAATACATATACTAAAGTATATACTGTATATGCTGAATATATTATTGGATATTTGAAACATCCACGCGTTACATTGTCAAGATATCTGTTACCATCAAAAATGTCTCTATCACTTTTACCTGAATCACTTGAGCCCAATGATCGTTTTATTTACGAAAGTTTACAAAATTATTCTCGTCGTATACAAAATTATTCATTATTTCCGAATAAATTTTATTCTTCGAATACTAATATCTCATCTTCAATGTAAATTTAACCGCATAAAAGATGAAATATCCTCGAATTGAATTAATTTCTGCATAAATAGGTTACGCGTAACAATTACACCGACACGCGAATACTTTCTTGTTGGCCACCAAAACGTTGTTCCCGTCCCTGTAACCATCTATCAATCTACAAACCCCGTGACCGTTCGTACACGATCGCTGTTTACCCGATACGTAGTGTCCAATTAATCCAAACGTATTTACCAATTAAATCAATCGGACCTCGGCCCGTGCCGATTAAAAAGCAACGCGGCGGAGCTGCCTCCGAAATTATTCGCCGGGCCATTGTTTTCAGAGACGTCCTCTCGTACGGGGATCGTTCGAATAAAAGAGGCACGTCCCCAGCTGGGACAAGTGTATCGCGCTCATACGGAACGTTTTCACGCATGACTCACTCCATCGGCGATGTCCGCGGAGCATTCATGCGGAGAAGTTAGGCCGCCATAAAGTGGTCCATTCTCTCCTCTCCGTTCGATAGGCGCTCGCAGATTCGCAGCTCTCGCCTCTATTTCACAAATTAGATTTACACGACGGGTGTCACGTGCTCGGCCGTTATCTCGTTTCCAATACCGGGGCGAGAAACTTTTAGGGACACGATGGAACGTGTGCGACCATGCCACGGCACACCGGAGAGAATACACGCGCGTTGCTAATTGTTTACTCGATGTGCAAGGCGCTCGGTTTCCTCGAGATAGCACAACGTAGCGTCTGGAACTGTCGCTGATAATTTCTACCCTCCCTTATTTTCCCGGCGATCATTACACGACCAGTCGGTTCTCACGAACGATATTCGCTAGATAGAAACGATCGTAGTCGATGATCGCGAAGTAGACGAGGTACGACGATTGCGAGATTTCGCATAAATTAACCGGAAACTTTCGCGGAGGGTGAAACGGTAAAATGGGGATGATGCTGTTGAAGGTTATAATCGATGTCCATCGATCATCGTCGTGCACAACGCGTTAAGTAAATACTGACAGAATACTTCGAACACGATCGCGCCTTTTTCTACTACCTCCTTGGTCCACGCGAGAACTCTTAAACCTCGCTACCCTCCCGTCTTGGATTCCGTCTGGATCGGCGGAAGCGGTCGTAGGGGTCGGTAACCCGGCACAACACGCGGAGTAAAAGTGGTCTTAACGCATCAGAACTTACCGACGAAAATTAGGCAGCGGGCCAGCATGGTTCGATCCCGTGTGTCCTCGGACGTCGGTCAACCTTGCACCCGGCGGAAGCGACGGAGTCGAGCGGGTCCTCGCCGGTTCTCGGGGGAAAAGAAGCCAAGGGGGGAAAACGTCACACGGCACCGGTTCTCCTCCTCCTCCTCGTCGTGAACGCGGTCGTGGCGGTCGTTCGACTGCGTTGGTGGCGATGATCGTCCTTGTCGCGGCTCTCGTTCGCTCCTCGTCCTCTCTCCGGCACGTACTCGCGAAGGCCACGCGACGGCGACGCGAGATCAGCGACGGCGAAACAGGGTCGTCGCCTGTCACACGGCGACCGGTGGTGTCGTGGTCGACGTCGATGGTGGTGCAGCCGACCGCGAAAGTGCACGCGGCTGCGGTGCAGGGTCATACGTGCGCGGCCGGGGACCAGTCGCGGCGTAAATCGGCGGCGGTGAGGAGAGTGTGGGTGCACGGGGATGGATACAGACAGGTGTAGATGATAGAGAGCAAAAGAGGTCCGGCAGAAAACGCGGCGCGTCCACCCTCGCGAAAGTCTTTGGCCTCCGGCACCGCCGGCCACGACTGATCGTGCCGGGGATCCCCCGCGAGTCCTCCGGCGCATGCGTCCAACCCTCTCCCCTATACCCGTATCACGGTCCTGCTCGCGCCGACGCGTTCGATCGGCTGTCTCGCTCTGACGAGCGCGCTCGTGTCGTAGGGGTTGGAAAGGGTAGCTGCAGGTGCCACAAAGAATGAAAGGGAGGACGCACGGTGCGCGGCCGTTGCACACGCATCCCGGCGTTCGAAGCCCCGATGCGTTACAGTTTTGTCCGTTCTTTTTTTTTTATTTCCTTCCCTTCACCCCCGTCCCTCCCCTGTTTTATTCCCTCCTCTCCCCGGGTCTCGTCCGTCTTCCTTTTTGTCCGCGTTCTCTCGTTCCTCGGTATTGTCTTACTTATTGTTCGCGAGGAGGGACGGTCTCGGGGCCTCGCTCGAGACGTTCGACTCGAGAAACGCGAAGGGGTGGCAGGGGGTTGGAGATGATCGCGATCCGCCGTGCTGTTGTACCCGCTGATATTTTGTTCGCGCGTTGTTCCGGCGAACAGTAGAATCGCTGCCATGGCTCGTTGATCGGATCCGGGTGCCGCTTCTGTTCGTGTTTCTTTTCTTTTCGAACTCCAACCACCCAACCTTCGTGACCGTGCGCTGTGGGTCGCAACCCTAGCGTGATTTTTGTCCCGCTTTGTCGCGGCGGTTCTCCTCTCCTGGCTACGGCGACCGATCGCCGGGGTGGGTGTAGAAGTGTAGGTGTGTAGGTGTAGGTGCTTAGACGGAATGAAAGGCTGCGGGTATTATGCTCGGTGATTGTTGCATGCGCGGCGAGCTTTCGAAGACCTCGGCCGACGTGTATTTTGTGTACACGTCGGCCCGTGTTTTCGCTTGGAAATTGTCGCGCCCGGTTTCCGCGACACGTCATTAATTTAAACAACGCCGGAAAGTTTGTAATGCATTCGATGTTGTTTAATTCATTCAATTTTACGTTGGTTAAAAAATTCCAGTTTTCTTCTTTTTTTTTTTTGCTTGTTTCGTTTTATTAATATATTCGAGACGAACCGCGTTATTTAATTTATCCGGAGTTTCCAATTTTGTTTCTGATATTACCACGGAGCGAGAGGTTTGTTACATTGCCGGGAATGTATGTTTTTTCTGCTAAAGCAAACCGTTCCTCGGTTGAACGTTAATGCAACAAAATATTTAATGCAATAAAAATGAATTTCGTATCGTAGCTAAAATTGAATTCCTGTTTCAGAAATGTTACAACTGTTACACGAACCTTAACTCGATCCACATACATTTTCTGAGTAAACGTTATTTGTTTGTGCACCTTATGTTATAACATATCGATAACTCATAAGTAAATTCGCATTGGTAGGTAGTTTCTCAAGTGATTCAAACGTTCCTACGAATAATTCATGACGTGGGATGCAACAAGGATTAAAGTTTCAATATCCGTTCTAAACCACAGGCTAGATTAGCAAGGTCTACGGTTCTTAAGGAGAATAAAAAAGATTGCTGCGACGCTATAAAGAAAATTGTACGAAAGAACAGCGTTGCATTAGGAGTCGATAGCAACGCAAAAGCGAGCCTTTCAACCGTAACTTACATCCACGCGCGTTTCGAGAATCTCTAAATTCAATATGCCGCGCGTTCCCTCGCGAAATTCACATTTCGCAGATCCTTTGAGCATTCGACGAGCCCACTTGTTACGGCGATTCCTTTGTGAAACGGGGGGTTTGTTGAAAATTTATCGCACCTTCTGACGCGTTGCGCTCGTATCGCGTCCAGACCGTTCTTCTCGTTACCGGTTGCGTCGCGTCGATGGTAAGGGTTGGCGACGACGGCCGGACGCGCGTATCAGCGCGCATAAAAAGCGGAGAGACCGTTTTGCAGTCGTTGCATCTTCGAGGAACTTCGCAACTTACGTGCACGCAGGCGTCCAAGCACCGAGAGATAGCGCGGAATGTATAATTTATAACCGAGAGAGTTCCTTCTTCCGCGTTCGTCCATCGTCCCCGCCTCGCTTCTTCTCGTTCCCGTACATTTTTTATTCTTACTCAAACAAGTCTCGTCGACCCGGTTTTTCCTCCGCCTGTGCGCTTCTTCTCGTGCGGCGTTGTCTCTTTGTTAATAAAACGGGGAAAGAAAGGCGAAAGGAGGGTGGAAGGAAAACGCGGAACAGAAAAATAGTCGAGCGCTTCAATCCCTCAATTTTTACGCAGTTATGTTTGCCAGAGATTCTAGCCGGGGAGTTTTAACGACTTTATTAAAATACACTCGGCTCCGGATCCCCCGGCTCCCCCCCCCATCCCTGTATCCCGCCGCTTCCTGCAACCGAGGTCCGTGGAAGTTGCAAGAAGCTGGATGGCTGCAGTTTCTTCTCGAAACGTAGCGTAGCACGCCGCTGATATTATATTCATACAGTTTTTAGAAAGTTCCCCGGGCTTCGTTGTTTATGCATACGCAAGTAGCGACCGCGAAATTTCTAACCGAAGCGGCTATCCTTTCGTAGCTTAATGCTCGACGGACAGAATTTTATTTCGCTGGATCAAACGTTCCTTGCTCCAGCTATTTTTTTGGTTGCAATCTCTATTTAAGAGTTTCACGCTAGATTTACGGACATTTCTTGTATATCTATTTCCAATATACATATACTAAGAATTAAGGTGTACATCAAACAGAATTTGAAATTGCAGAACTGAGAAGGAAATAAATTTGGATGTATCCAATCGATAAAATTCACGGTCAACAAAAATTGCTAGGAATAGTAATTATTTTTGAAAAGCTTGCTCATGAAATTCGAAAACCCATCGAACTGACGGATCCCGTAAACTCAGTGTTAAATGCTATAGCGGTTAATAAAACCGTAACCGAAAGAGTTACATGGTTCTCAATAGAAGGATATAATTTTTAACAGCAATTCGATGCTTCAATTACATATATATTAACGATAACTTTCAAAATGACCTTAATCGTTTGAGTGCCAAGCGCGATTGCGCTCCTCCTATTCTCTACTAAAAGCACCAGTGCTACTAGGCTCGGTTTCTTTCGATGCGCGACTATACGATTACCCTTCAGTCTTAGGTAAAAAGAAGATAAAATTGGAGTAATTTTATTCTCAGAAGAATGTCGGAACAAAACTAAATTGCAGGAAATATTTATTGTATGTAAGCTAAAAACAGTGGAATCGCACTTTTTGGCATTTTTCGGCACCGAATATGACGAGCGCTATCGTGCCGCTCGGCAATTTTCGACACGGAATCCGACGATTCGGTAATAAAATAAAGTTTTGGGTAATTTTTGGTCGGGAAATGAAAAAAGCCCGTGGCTCTCAAACGGTTGAACGAAAGCTAACTCTGTATTTAAAGTTTTTCTCTAACTGATCGCTACATCGGGACACCAAGATCGCGAAGAGGAACAGAGAAAGAGGTGCAGGTTGTTTCGAAGGAGTATCGCCGGTAATAAAGTTGGACACCCAGTGTGTACAGGCGGAAGGATGTGTTCATTGGCTGTGAGAGAGAACGGGCGGCGACGGGGGACAGGAAAGTTTTGACGTTAAGCGACGGGGGAGCAAGCTTGGGCCGTATGAAAGGAACGACGGAGGCTCAGAGGTAACTGTCGCCGCGTCGGACAGGGACAGAGGGAGTTGTAAGACGAGGGCGAAAGTGGCGGGGATGGAAGGGTTGGAAGCGACGAGAACGAACAGAGAGGGGGCGGAAGACTCGATGAGGAGAGAAGCAGGACGGACGGAGAAAGAGATAGCCTCTGGCTAAAGAGAATGTAGGAAGAGAGCGAGAGTGCTTCAACAGGAAGGAAGGGGAACGATGGAGACGAAGACCAAACGAGAAACAGAAAGAGAGAAAGAGAGAGAGAAAGCAAGGGTAGATCTGGAAGCCTTACTATAAAGGGGGCAAGAAGTATAAAAATACATATACCTCTTCAAACTTTCTTTTACCGCAATCTAAAATTTGCTCGCACCATATATTTTAATGTTTTCACTTCACACCGAATTTTGAATAATTAAACTCACGTTAAGTCTGGAAATTCCGAACTTCTAACGTACACTAACAACACGTTAAACTGGTATGTCTACCAATTTTTTCGGAATGTCGCCTAATATTTTTAGGTTTCGCTACTTTCCAAGGGGCCGACCACCCTATTGCCCCCTTTGGATCCGCCACTGAGAAACAGAGGGTGTCTGTATGCGTGTCGGTGTGTCGAGGTAGGGAAGATGGAGGTTGATGCGTCCCAGGGCTGCAGCATACACGAAAACGAAACGAAGCGAAGGCGGGAGAGGCGGATGGAGCTAGGCCAAGTAGAGAAGAGCAGGAATGCTTGCACGGGGGTGAAAGAGAGAGAGAGGGAAGGAGAGCACGTGCAAGGGAGAGAGGCAGAGGGATGCAACGACTGTGTCCGAGCACGTCGTTAAAACCCGACCCGGGGCTACGGATTCCGAGTCGTCTACCGGTGGTAGCAGCCCCTCTTCGGCATCCTCGACACCCTCGACACCCTCCAGCAGCGTCGGTCTATCGCCCGCGCTCTACTCGTTCGACTATTGTTTCGTCAAGTGCGACGTAAAAGACTCGAAGATCCGCCCATTGTACCGGCTATTAAGGCTGTTGTCTTGACGCTCTTTTTCTCTGTCTCTCGCGTGCATCAGCCTCCTAACCGTGTCTTTTTCGCTCCCTGTTATTAGTCCCTCCTTTTCTGTGTCTGTCTCGCGAGGGAAAGAGAGAGAGAGAGGAAGAGGGGGAGGTTACGTTGTACGTAGGTCGTAAAGAGCCAAGCTGGAATGGTTTGCGCGAATTCAAATTTGTCCCCGGGTCACG
This sequence comes from Tetrapedia diversipes, assembly GCA_033822845.1. NCBI lineage: Eukaryota > Metazoa > Arthropoda > Insecta > Hymenoptera > Apidae > Tetrapedia > Tetrapedia diversipes. The sequence goes on from JAOPTO010002300.1 coordinate 674,261, forward strand.
TTCCCCCGGGAGAAAGCGAATTAGGGGAGCCGGAAACGGGCATTGCTGGAGTCGCGCGACGGAGCCATCCGCAGGCACCGGAAACGCGGCCGTTCTTGTGCCGCTCGAGGGTTTCAACGTGCACGTGTTTTGACCTTAACGGTGCTTGGCCGAAATATCGGATGCGTTTTCGAGCCTTGAAAATGTTGGCTTTGCCTGCCTGGCCATTGGGGCCATTTTCAGGTCTTTCTGTGTGTGTACGTGTACACGTGGATATGTAGGGCAGGGTGGTAGTGGTGGGGCTTGTAAGCTATGCTCAAAGTAGGTTTTCTGTTGTTTTCAAGAGATCTTCCCTACGTTTTGAGTTTCAGTCGTAAAATTGTCGATAAAAGTTAAAATGGTCATTTGGGTAATTTAGGGAAAATATTGATACTGTATGCTATGAAATAATTTCTACTTTCAAAAAATTAATTTTATTATAAATATTTTACGGTCGATGTGGTCAAGTGTTTATAGAAGATAATCTAAGCGAAAAAAATTTTAGAAATGTTTTTTACTTCAAGCGCTTTCATAATTGCCTGTACGTTTTACGAGACACAGAAGGGTTAACAGATAACGCCTTCATAATTGGAGAAGGTTTTGTAAACTGAAAATAATTGGAGGATTTATTACCGAGTTTGTTGCCTGTTGAGGTATCCCACCTTTCAAACAGTTCTACTCGATTTAAAGACCCGGCGAAGGATTTCGTTTCTTTATAATTGTCTAAAAATACGGATGCACTAATTGGGACGGTCCTTGATGAGTCAATTTCTTAGAATAACTGATAACTTTCATAATTGCCATTATTCCCCGGGAATACCTTCCGGGAGAAGGGTTTCTGTATCTTCGAGTTATCTTCTTGCAATAAAACTGTAGGTACCCGTACTTCATGGCGTTGACCCAGTTGGGTAAATAATGAGCTTCTTTTCTGGGAAGAAACTCCCATTACAAGTTGCCGTACTCTTTCAAAACTGATTGTTCCACTTAATCAATTTAGTTGGTCCTTGAAACGGTTCTCGGTCTAACGATAAATAGAGCACGATCGCGTTCTATGGGATAATTTTAACAATTCCAACGAATATCATAATTCGACTACGGATTTTTTCACGTTTGTAGAAAATTCAGAAATTTAAATTAAACAAAATATTTTAATCGCAGTACACGTTACAATATTTAACCTGGTATACGATAGTCTCATTAATTTTAAAATCGTCAGAATTACCTTATCGTATTATTTGCTGTTTACGTTCCATAAATGTTTGTTGCTGTGCTGTTAAGAACGCGCAAAGAAACTTATTCGATAAATTTCAAACGTTACACCTTATTTCATTACATATTTATAAAAAACTGACTCCAGATTTTGTATTAGCATAAAAAGTAACAGTCTAATCCTAAAGTATCCATCGTTGAGGCCAAAAATTCGTAAAAACAAACGGCCAAACTAATTATCGTTCCATCGTGCTTACTATTTTATAATAAATCCATCGAACTCGAGATTGGAGACATCGTTGACGCACATGCACAACTCGACTGAGCTTCAAACGATTATTTTTAAAGGACGAACCTCTCGTTCACCGTTTGACAAAGCTCCCGGATCGTTAATACGTTCGTTAACGCCGGATTTATCTGTTTAACACAAAAGCCTCCGCGCGCTCTGAGAAAAAAGGTCCGCGCTCCTTCGGAGGCGGCAAAAACGGTCGTAATTTAAGTTCACCTCCAACGGGCTGATTTATCGACACTCCAATAATCGAAGTCTAAAAAGCACGGCGAAAAAAGTGGCGGAGGAGCACCCACACCTCTCAACACCCCCCACCCGATGTGCATATATTATACACATATAGATCAATGCAGTGGCGAACGGGTACGTCGTTTGTTTTGTACTAGTTACCCCTTTCCTCCGTGTTCTTCCGACCGTTTCGTCCCTCCCCATTAGTAGTCCTCTTTCTGTCTGTCCTCCCGCTTTCGCCGTTACCCCTTTCACCCCGCCGCGCCGCCCTTTTTATAATATCTAGGCGCAAATTGCACTTGGCGACGGTGCAATTGTTCCCTTTTATTCCCTTTGTCGTGCACCGTAGGCACGAAATTGACGTAAACAGTGGCTCCGTGCCTCTCCGTTTCCCTCCCCCCCCCTCGCCGTCGCCCCCCTCTTCATGTTTCCATCCGTTGGCTTCCCTCTATCCCCCGGTGTACATACACGACGAGCGTGTTCCGGCTCGCGCGCGACGACAAATGAACTATTAAGGCGACGACGAAGCGCGCCTGTTGGGGACCAGGTTGAAATTTTCAGAGGCGCGAGACTAAATATTCGTCTGTCAAAGGCGATACAGCCCGCGATGGTGTAGACGGTTCAGGGTGCACGTCTGAGAATTAACTTCCGCGCGCCCTTTGACGGGGCGACCGCGCATTCATGGGATTTCCTCGAGGAAACTCGCCTCGTCGGCGACGGATTCGAAGAACCGAGCGACGAAGGTGGTTGCTGTCGGCGTGGACCCCTTGCCGGGGGTGAGATGGAGGAACAGAGAGGGCGGGAGGGAGGGAGAGCGAGAGGAGGGGAGAGCGGCTTGGTCGCAAATTGGCTGGGTAATCGATGCCGGTCTTGGGATTCCATCTCGAGATCAGGCTGTTGTACCGTTTAATTAGAATACGGCTGCTCGGCTGTGTCAAATGCCAGAGCAGGATGCCCCGACGGACTCGACTTCGGCAGATTTTCATGGACAGCACCGGATTGATTAGGCCCGTTCTCGTTAGAGCGCTGAATGTTGCTGGGAACCTTCGAATACGAGTACTACTGTGCGTATACGAAACGTTGGCTGGCGAAAGGTATGAGGGTTCGATCGGTTCTGGCCCCTATAAGCTCACTTTTCCTAACGCTGTTGTGAAAATAGAGGGTACACGTATTTTCACTATTGGCCGAAACGATATGACATCGACGAATCGGATCGAACGTCAACGACTGATGGAAAGAATTGGGCAGTGCGAGTGAAATATCACTCTTGCCCCTTCGTCGTCCCGTTAGCCAACTTTCCGTGGACGCATAGCGCTTGGATGATCCCAAATTGCTTGCGAACACTTTGAAGAAGATTCCCGATGCTTTCGAATGGTACCTGGATTTGTATTCGAAATGATGTCCATTCGTACAGCCGTCCATCCACTGGCGTGCCATTGCAGAATGGAAATTAGAGACTTCGTATGCAATACGCTGGTAGCAGAATCGCTAACATCAGAGTAATTCAAAGCGATCGTGTAACACAACTCGCCTGGTTTATTACAAAGTGTCAAAATCTCAACCTCCACGATATACCGGCTCATTATCGGTATCCAACCAAAATCTGACGAACGAACGGTATTCAATCCGCGCATGAAACGATCATCGAAGCGCAGCGCTACAAAATTATTGTAATCGATGTGCGCTGATCTGTCGGGAATATTAAACCGTCAATTAACGATTGCCGGCTTGTTTAATTGACATTAGCCTGATTGCCGTTGGTATCCGCGGGATCTCGAACGGAATCGATGTCGGCGTAACGAGAATATCGGACGGTCGAATAAATGCGAAAAAGAAACGACCGGGAACAAGACTCGTCGAATAGCGAAGAGGTGGAAGGGGGGGGGGGTTAGAGACAGGGGGAGGTAGAGGGATGAATCGAGCGGAAGAAAGGCTGGTCGATGCGAATGTTTTCTAAAGGATAATCGAGGCAGGAATAAGATAGCGCGACGAAGGAGGAGGAGGGGCGCGGCGGAAAAAGGGAATTAATGAAGATTGAAGCGAGTAGACGACCGACCGGCCCTGAATACGTTATTACATCTTTTCATAATACGGCCCCGTCATTATTTCTGTATAAGAATATTTATTCACCGATCAATCGATATTATGCGCGACGGCAGCGCGTGCATGCCACGCGAACAATCGAGCGGATTTAAATTGGCCAAAGGGATCCACGCCAATTACAGGGAGGACGAAAGCGTCTTCCGGGATACTTCCGGCAGCGAGTAACGGCGGACTTTCGCATTATCGTCTGTTTATTTTCCTTCTGCATGCCTGTGTTGTCCTGTTCGTTGCATTCGGTGCAGTGACTCGTGGAATCGAGATCCGACTGGAATCTTATTATTCAACCGTTTTCCTTCTGCGAGCCGTTTCTTTCGACGACTTTTGTGTTTCTCGATCAATTTATGCGTTACGCGTCTATAGTTTAAAAAAGACACTATATGTCGTGTCACGAGAAAAGAAGCTTCCTATAAACGAACTTTCCTTCGTGAGAAAGAATTATTCCAACCCTATTACGACCCCTGATAAATCTATAAATGTAAAAACCGGGGGAGTTCAACGTTTCCGTTGACCAAAATCGTTGCTCCACCCTGAAAGCGTGAACTTCTAAGACTCATCTGCAGACAAGATTACAAGACCTCGGTTATAGCCCCGAAACTCGTTTATCGAGCGTTCACCGACGAATCACTGGCGGAAGATTTAACGTTGGCAAAACGGGTGGAATCGAAAAGTAACGGGGGACGGCGGGGTTGGGGGTTAAACGCCCTTTAAAATTTAAGGTGGTTCCCCGTTCCATCGTTCCGTCCCCCCGTCTACCGTCGTCCAGAGCCCACGGACGGGTACTCGGGTTGCTGGCAGCGGGGTGGGTGAGGGGAGGAAAGTAAGGGCGCGCGTCTTAACGTCGCGGGGGTGGCAGATGCGAGAGTGAGATAGGCCACGAATCGCGGCGCGAGGGGCGGGGGCGCAGAGCGGCTACGTGAAGGGTCATAATTAAATTCAGATTTCGCGGGGGTAGGTGGCGGAAAAAAGAGGCCGGCTGACAGAGAGAGAGAGAGAGAGAGAGAGAGAGAGAGATTCCTAGGAAAAAGAAGCGAGGCGAGGGGAGAAAAAGAAGACTTGGGGACACGCGGAAGATTCGTCGACGTCGTCGTCGTTGGCGGCGGTGGCGGCGAGGTACCTACCTATGCGTCGTCGTAATTGAATTAAAATTTGAATCGTCGAAGAGACGAGAGTGCCTTAAATGGCGACGAGAGGATGAAGCCTTGGGAAGCTCGGATATAGAGGGACGAAAAAGGCTGCCACCGGCATTGAAGGATACATCCCTTCGCGGGGTAATCTCGCGTCGATTTCTTCTTTCCGTGGGAAATGCGAAAATGCAAAGCGAATTTCTCCTTTTCCGCGGAGAAAGCCCGCGGACCGTATCTCGCCTCCCTTCGAGACCGAATAAAATGGCTCCCCTCGTGTTATATGCACGTAAATGCGTGCAAGTGTGCATGTATGTATGCAGGTACGCGGCAGAGATATTTTAAACGGACCCGCCGTCGCCCGCGCTGGAAGTTGTGACGTGCATTCAATACCGAAATTGGTTCCAATTTATAACGGCGAACAAAGTTTATGTGCGAGCGACCGCGCGGCTCTGGCAGAATTTGTTTACATCGTACGGGCACGGTCGTTCAACTTAACGCACGTGAAATGTGTCAGTTCTCGCGAGGCGACCGACACAGAACACGGCCTTGCTCGACTCTGCGCCAGTTGCCGGCAACGAGTTGGTAATTATGAATGAGAAAAATGTTAATAATAATATTTAAACTATTTTACGATTATTTATATTCGTATAGACGTTGTACATTTACTTCAAATCGACAGCGTAATATATAAATCCTTCGGAAAAGGATTAAAAGTCTTCGATTTTGTTGTTCGGTTGTGTAATGTTAAGTTTATTTAAAAAAATACTGTTTACCCTTATTATTAAGGGTTATTTATAGCCAGGGTAAATCGTAAATAAAAATATAAATTTGGGAAAAAGAATTATATTACACTAAACGTATGGTACCCATTTATTAGTAATTAAGTTATTAATAATTAATAATTAAGTTATTAATAAATTACATTTATAAATTAATATGTTAGACAAAAATTTAGTAGCTGCCATATAGAATATCTATTATAAAAATGATTGAACAATAGATATATAATTATATTTGATCTCTTGAACGGTTGCAAGAGCGGCATCTTTGTCTGACCAGTACTCCGTAGCGTCTGATTCCACTTGACGCTCATCAGTAGTACGTGTACGTCTAACGTTTCTCAGTTACAACCGGTGTTGCGCAACGGAAAATCGAATGAGCGTTACACAGTGGCCGCGTTAGGTCATAAAACGTCACGTACTCATGTATATGGAACAGCGAGGCTCGCGTTTTCCTTCTGGTTGTACGAGAATGGTTGTACGTATCCGAGGAACGGAGATCTTTCTGGCTCTCGTTTAAAGAGCGATGGCCGCTGAAGGACGGGAAACTCTAGCCTTTCAAGTCGAACTTGGGACCGAGTTAAGGGTTTCCCCTCATCACCTCCACGCTTCTTCTCGCGATTCTCTCCTCTCACTCTCTCTCCTGTCCCTCCTTTCGTTCGCTATTCCTCTCTCCTCTCTCTCTCTTCTCTCATTTCGTCTTGCATTCCCGAGTGAACTCGAATGCCATTCCGCTACCCACTTTGACACGTTTCGGTCATCCTCGAAGGTACTTGCGAGCCTCGCCAGTCGATCATTTACCATTTCCGGATAGCCGTTTAAATGGAATCGGTGATACTGAGTTGCGTGGAAAATTAACTTGGGAAACGTGAACTCTACACGTGTGATGGAAATAGATAGAAAAAATGAGTGATGATTTAAGCAAAGAAATAAATGTAATATTTGTGAAATAAAGGAAGGTAACGAGAATTAGGTAATCGATTCTTGATACCATAATAATAATAAATATCTAATTGATATCAATTCTTGAAGGTTCAATTTTGTATATATCTTGTTATCGATGTTATTATACAACAGTGATTTCGAACTTACAAATATTAGTTATTAAAGAATTCCCGAATTAAATATCAGAATTGTCTAGTTCTAGGATTTTGAAAATACCAAACTCTCGGGAATCTCGAACACTCTGAAAAGCCTGAAATTGTCGATACCCGACCTTTTCCCGACTCGTCCCAAATATCAGGTTCTCTGACCCCTCCGCTAATTATCGCATGATCACCCGACAGCGTTTTAAGAATTTATTCGTTGCTATTACTCGATTAGCTTTATAACCTCGGAATTAATTGAAATACCACGCATACGCTCGATTAACATATTCACCCGTGTTCCCGTGGAAATAATTCAATGAA
>JAOPTO010002300.1:682661-751791 GCA_033822845.1 Tetrapedia diversipes
TGGTAGCTCACTAACTCATACTACTCATTAGTAGTATAATCTTTACTTTCTCACACTGTATTTGAAATATATTTTAATAGTATAGGTATCTATCGCGTTTCGTGTTCGTCATTTCAATCTAACAATATTCGTAAAATTTAAATTCGCTTGCGATTTTTATTATTAATTTGTACGCTTTGATCATTCATACGAACAACTTCTACACGTCTATCGCCAAAAAGCTTATTAACGTTTTCAGTGCCGGGATTGTACAATTTAACTAATTTTCATTGAGAATTAAACATTTCTGCGTCAATTTATTTGATATAAAGCCGCCATGGTGGTCGCTGCTATATAGGTAGATATGAATCTGGGGATGACCATTATAGCGGTCATTAGCAGCGAAAGGGTTAATAGGCTTTGCGGTTACCCGAAATGGTCGGTGTTATGTTAAATAATTTCAGATTTCCAAGCTTTCTGAGGACACTGTGTCAAACGTTATTTCGAAGTCATTGTTTGCTCAACATTTTCGTCTGTAATACAATTTTTTTCGATCTAACGTTTTATCGTGTCAACGTCGTTGCAATTGTCACGTGTGTGTTATTGTTATCGTGCATGAATAAAGAATTGTCGACGTCTGGAAAACGCGTTCGCTCATAAATTTTCGTAGGAAGAAATCGTTTAGGAATATTCAGAGAGTCGTGTCTGGCGAACTGCACGAGCTCCTCTGCTATCTGAAATGTATTTTCTGTGATACCATTTCATCACGAGATTTTAATGAGTTAGAGCTCCATTACTGTCTGAGGAAGCGTCTGCATATCGACGAATATTCTGCTTCCACTCCCCCTTTTCGGAAGATAGTAACGCTTGTGTTGCCATTAGAATAACAGGCGATTCCAGGGCCGGGGCAAGAATTTTTCTTCTGGCTGACATCAGAAACCAAAGTTAAACTTTCTTGCGTCACGTAAAAATTCTTCGTAAAATTATTTCATTTTTCTTATCTATTTTATATACATATTACTTTCTTAATTCTTATTCCCTTCAATACGCCTAAAAATTAAATTTTGTAAGCTCGAACTTCCCTAAAAAAAAAAAAAAAGATTTGGCAGATACGATTGTAAGATTGTGCTTTTTAAAAAATTATAAAAATTGGGTATCGTAAAAAATTTAATTGCAGCTGGGCAATTTTTTTAATATCTCTTCTCAGTGTCTTCCACACCTGTATCCAAGTTGAACATTAAATATATACTAATATATACTAAATATATACAATTACAAACGATAATCGTTATAGCATACTTCAGACTTCCCTGTCTGCGCACACAGGGGACGAAAGTTTCTCGGTTCGTCCCTGCCACGGTTTCACGCGCCGGAGGTAGATTCTAATCCGCAATTTCAATCTCTCTTTCTCCGAGTCCCGAAAGAAGCACAAGTCCAGGCAGCGGGAACGAGAGATCCAATGCGTGCATAGATGTCTGTTTGTACGTATGTATGTATGTGAAAGAGGGAGAAGGAGAGAGAGAGAGAACAGCAAGAAGGTGCAAAAGATAGGAAAAGTTGAAAGAGTGAGAGAGAGAGAAAGGGGGAGGTCGCACAAAAAGCAGGGGATGCAAGCTGTGAATCAACGGACGATTCACAGCGGGACTCATTCCGCGTTCCTTTTATTCCTGAGACTTGTGGATTGATGGTATCGCTCGCAGATGGAAATGCGTGTAATTTTTATAACGGCCACGCCTCGCGATCGTCTGCGCCTCTGAAATTCTAAAGGGTTTCCGGTGTACAGCGCGCTCGTGCCGACGCCCCGCCGGTTAGTTATGCCTCGTCAATTTTCATATGTCGTTCAACGTGCCGGCCTTTGCCCGCTTTTGTCCCGTGCAAATGACAACTTCAACCCCCTCTGCAACCCGGTGGGCAGCCTGTGTTCGTGTAATAATAAGCATTGTTTCGAATGTTAGGCTCCCGTTTTTTGGAAGGGCGAGGCGAATGAGGTTGTTAGTTTTTAAGAGATTTTGACTTGGTTTGACTAGGGGTGAGAAAGTAATTAATCTTTGATATCCTTGAGTTTGATAAGTTACTTGATTGTTTCGAATGTTAGGCTCGCGTTTTCTGGAGGGGCGAGGTGAACGAGGTTGTTGATCTTTAAGAGATTTCGACTTGGTTCGGCTAAGTGTGAGAAAGTTAGATATTTTGAATATTTTTGAGTTTGATAAGTTACTTTATTGTTTCGAATGTTAGGCTCGCGAGCTTTGGAAGGGCGAAGTGAATGAGGTTGTTGGTTTTTGAGAGATTTCGACTTGGTTCGGCTAGGGGTGAGAAAGTAAGATATTTTTGATATTTTTAAGTTTGATAAGTTAGATGATTGGAACGATCGAATTTAATAAAGTTATTTATCGAATCCTTAGAAATGAGTCTTGAAAGAGTTTAAAATGAGGAAATTTATTAACCCTTTGTGCTCGAGAGGTGCCTGTTAGTCATCAAATGATAGTTTCGCAACTTTTCAGACTTTAGTTAGTCTGTTTATTAGAAAGGTTCAAAGGGTAAATAGTGATACATGTGAATTTTATTAATTGAATTTTCAGTCTTTAGTTAGTTTGTTTATTAGTTACACTCAGAGGTTAAATTGTCACTAAATAGTATTACTTAACTGAACTAAATGACGTTCAATATTGAAAATTTTTAAAGTTAATATTATTAAACGGCTAATAGTCACCTCTCGAGTGCAAGGGTTTAAATTGTATCGCTCACTTATTTTAGCAAGAATTCTAAAAATACTAGGATAGCAAATATTTGCAATATATTCTCTTCCTTCGTTACTATCGTAAAGATTAAAGGGATTAAATGTAATCACCAAATAAAGCATTAATTTGTCTCGTGTAACATTATGGAAATTCTGTTGAAAATATTTCCTATTTTTTCGCTGCACGAACGCCACGCAAGAGCAACCCTAATCTGCCTGATAGAACAAACCGTACGTGTCTCATCGCCGATCGATTTTCCTCCCCCTACCAACCGTTTCCCTGGTACCTGTTGAAGATTTACTACAAATTACAAGCGATAACGCGCCCCGTCCCCTATGAAACACTTTTAATCGAGCAGCGCGAACGCCAATTAAACCTGGCCACCCTCCGCCAGGTGGCAAACACCGGCTGCCGGAAATACCAGCCACGCCTGTCCACGATCCCCGCCTGCCTCTCCATACCCGTGTTGTATACCTGTCCCGCTAGGACTAACGCAGAAAAATGATTTTCCGTTCCGTTCGTGTCGCGCGAACGGCCCAATTGAAGCCGGTCGCGAGAGAAACACGGCTGGATTAACGAAGTTCGGTATCGATCATGGGTATCTCCTGTGATTCGCCTAAGCGGGTTTCAGATTCTTCACCGATCATCCGTCTTCATCCTTATTAAACGATTTATGCATAAATTAGTTGGTGTCTTTTTGACGTTAACTCGTGCATTCGCAAAGGGACGTTTAATTTTCGTAAAATTTGGAATATAGGACGAACGAGTGTATATACGGAGCATCTTAACCCCTTTGCGCTCGAGAAGTGACTGTTGGTCACCAAATGATAGTTTCGCAAATTTTTAGACTTTAGTTAATTTGTTTATTAGGCAGGTAAAGAGGTTAAATAGTCATATATGTAAACTTCAGTATAAGACTTAATTAAATGACGTTTAGTATAAGCGAATTTTAATCGATATTTCGAATTTGAACATTTTTGAAATTAGTGTCATTGGGCGACTAATTTAATCGATGTTTCGAATTTGAAAATTTTTGAAATTAGTATCATTGGGCGACTAATTTAATCGATATTTCGAATTTGAAAATTTTTGAAATTAGTATCATTGGGCGACTAATTTAATCGATATTTCGAATTTGAACATTTTTGAAATTAATATCATTGGGCGACTAATTTAATCGATATTTCGAATTTGAAAACTTTTGAAATTAATAATTAGTCACCTCTCGAGTGCAAAGGGTTAAATTTAGTATATGAATTATTTTGTGACAATGTGTATGGCATGGTTCGAAAAAAGCCCTTAAGATGATTAGGATTCGCTCTGTATTAGCCGCTTCCTTTTTTTTTTTGGAAGCTAATTTCACTTCGGAACAGAGTTGAGTACAAGTTTGACGTTCACCCGGTTAAATCCTGTTTTAATTAAAGATATTAATCCTTGTAATACCGGGTAGGTACTTTTTGCAGCTGAGATTACGAAGACAAGGGTGCTTGTTACCAGAAGTAATTAGTTTTAGCGGGAATTCTAAAAAGCATTCCATAACCACCAGCTTCCCTTTGAAGATTAACGAATAATTAATAACTCCAGCGACCAAATTGAAATTCACAAAACGTTAGTTTTCCTAATAGCTGAAAATCACGTTTTCAAATTCCTTCCTTGCGTCCCGGAAACCGCGTTCCCCGAAGAACGTTCGCGGAAGAGATCGTTGATAGAGACCGGAATCGGTCGATTTTATCGATCGCCGATAGGTGTGCGTCGCTTTCGCCGTTCCCGTTGGATCTTCCGCATACCCCTGTTCCGCCTTTCAACCCCTCGGCGCCCTCCCCCCTGTCCCACGCTCGGTCAATACGACAAATCCGCCGGCAATAAAACACCGACCCGCTCGTTCCCGTTTCTCTTTTTTTGGCATTTTTCCCCCGTCCTTTGTCTCTGTTCCTCTTTTTTAACCTCCACCACCGGCCTCGACCGCCACCCACCGTCTCCCTCGCCAACCCCTTTCCAACCCTCCAACCCCCCTGCCGTTCGGCTGTCTCCTTCTATTGCCTGCGTTCCGTTCGGCTCGCTCTCTGTTCCGTTTTCGAAACGGGCACCGGTGTGCACGGTAACGCGGGGTGCCCACCCTGTATGGATCGAGGCCGCTGGCCCAACAGCGAATAATAAATTATCGCCGCCCGGTAACCCGCGTGCATCCGAATTTTCTGCCACCCCCAACCTCCCCCTCACTCGTTGTCTGTTTCTCTCTGAATTTCGTTTCTCTTTCTCTTTCCTCCCGTTATTTCTACGCGGTTCTCCCTGGCTTGGCCGCCGGATAGAAAATACCGCGACGGGTAATTCGAGCAGAATTTATATAAAAAAAAAAGAGAGAAAGAATACTTTGAAAGCCTTGATCAGGGGGTAGGGGAGCAGAGAGAGCAGGGTACAGGACCGTGCGTCGATTGAATCGAGGCCGACGCGAAACCGTCCGCGAGTTCTTATTTTCTTTTCGGTGAAAACACGCGCACGCTCGTTTCGTATCTATTTCCTTTCATTTTCTTCGCTTTTCTAGTTTTCTTTTTTTTTTTTATTATATCTTTTTCCCCCCGTTTTTAAGTTCTTCTTTTTCGACCTCGTACCACCACCGCGTATCGCGTCGAAACGCATCGCGATAAGAGACGGACGGTCGTGTAACCGTGGCGCACGACGGTGGGAGCGAAATTTTCGTTGCGACGAACGCGTGCACGCTTTTTTTGACGTTTACGCCGGTTCGCGAACGGTACCCGTGATACCGTAATGCGGCGATAAAAATTGTTGCTCGCTTTTAGCGTCGTTTGTCACTATTGCGGCAGACGAATGCGTTATCGAATAGAACCGCTGAACGGCAGCGTTTTGCGCAACTGCGTTTACGAGCACTGTAACGGGTTGATAACGACCCGTCGATTATCGGCGACACGCGTTTCGATTGATAAAGTTATGATAATCAACAGCTGATTTGTGTTTACCACAATTGGAAGAAACGAGAATTTTACCTGATGTTGTTCAGTAGTTTAAACACCGTTTAACAGGCACGAATATTTGAGAATAATCAGATACTGCGAACACCTTTCACCAATACAATTTTGCGTGTGATATTAAAATTTGTAATCCAGAACTTCTAATATTAAATACTGATACTAGAAATGTTTAGAGTTTTTAACGTTAAAAATTGATAGAGATGATAGAGAAAATATAAAACCAAAGATCTGCGTGGTGTTACCGTACATGTTTCGGCACTTGACAATTCTTCCAGGCTCGTGTTAGAGAACAGACGTAAAGTAATGTATAATACGTGATAGTTATTAGAATAAAAGTAATGTTTAATATTGTATAGAGAGAGTGTGCCTTATTATTATTATTTTAAAAACCCAGCAAAAATAAATAACAGTTGATGAAGTAATCGAATATCTATCAACGTGATCTCAATAATCATTAACGATTTTAGGCGAAAAGAATTAATAGGTTTTTAATTTGAAATGTGGTAATAATTGTAAGACATTATTTAGTTTAACACTATAACTACCAAGACTGGTGAAAATGACCAATTCGTAATTTTTTATGAAAATTTGGTAGATTTATTGCGATACCTACACCTGTGAAAATTTACTATGACTCTTACTGTAATCATTACGGTCAGTTTCTCCATAATTTTTCTCTATAAATATAATTTTCAACATGATTTCGACGGTTAGGCAAACAAATATACCCTAATCGTCGGTAGTTATAGCGTTAATCTTAGCGAAAGTTCTTGGCGAGGAGAGAGATGGGATATAGGTATTTGGAAAGAACACAGCCGATCAGATGTCTTTGAAATAAGTTTATCGTCGTCGACAGAACAAGACGGGATTCTTGAACAGTCGTGTGGCTCGTTTATCTCGTTCTGAACAAGAGTTTCTAACTCCTTTAATCCGTTTTGGACTGGTTACCAAAGGAACTCGTCGTGTTGCATCGTGTCTACGTGTCTTATTCGTTTTGCCGCTTCCTACTTCAACCATAACCCTTATCGTGTTCGGTCGTCGTAAGAGCAATACTGTGTCCCGAGAAGTAGACCAACCGTCTGTTCCTTGATGCTGTAACAGAGGCTCCCCTTCTTTGAATTAATTCTGTTTTGCAGCGTCTCGTTTAGCCCCGTCCTACTGAGCTTTTCTTTATAAACAAGATTTCCAATTTATATAGTGGGGTAAAATAATGAGCTATTAACACCACTGTGAAACAGTGAATTTCCTTTGTTTTACTTTTCACGAAAAACTTGTAGCGGGAAAATAAACTTTTTAAAAATAATCTTAAATTTTAAAATATATTAGTTTATACTAAATAAATTTAATAATATTTTAAGTAACATTTTTGTATTCTTATATTTTAATACTTGTGCTATAAATGCTAAGTATTCGGTATCATAAAAATCACAAAACTATATATGTTCTTGTCCAAATCGTAAGATTCAACAAAATTACGCGAAAAATCAAAAAAAGAACATCGAGTAACGCATTCGCAAATAAATATACAACTCGCTCTACGAACCATTGCAAAAGATTAAAAATTCACATAAAACGTAATCATCCCGCACGATCTACCCACCCCGTGGTGGCCATTTTTCGTCAAAAAGAAAAAAACGTTCGTAACAAGGGGATGGAAACCGATTTTGAAGGACTTCGCCCGTGCTGCTGCCTTCAGACCGACCGCCGATTCGGCTCCAACCGGTGCCAGTGTGCGCCTAATTGGTCAGATTTGTAATCGGCCACGGCGAGCGTCAGGTCGATTCAGCTTTGGCACTACAAGCGTCCTCGTGGCAGGGGTTGAAGCGCGCCCGCCCGACAAAGAGGGGTAGCTGCCCCGCGTTCAAGCCGATAGAACGAGACAAACGAGTGTAGCCGTTGCGCGGGTATAGCAGGTAGAAGGATGGAGACAGGTGAAACGTGCGGCGGGAATGAGGGGGGGGGGTTGAAACGGGGCGCGGGAAAGAAGGAGGGCGGAAAGTATATACGGTGGAAAGGGACGAGAAATAGGTGAACAGAGAAGGGACGTGTATCGTTCTCGATGGCTGAACAGGAACAGAGGCGAATCGCGGGGGTGAGGATTGAGGGACGAGGGATGGCGGGGGGGGGGGTGGGGTGGTGGCCGTGTGGCACAGATGTGTTTGAAACATGGCACCACTACCAGGCCTACCCCAAATTTATACCCGAGCCCTCCTGCATCCCGACCGCCCTCACGCTCGCCCCTATTTCACACACACTGACGCGCATTTCGTAATCCGCGCTAATTTAATTGCTCCTCGTCATCGATGGCCATTAACCGGGATAGAATTGTCGGCAATATCGTTGGTGGCGCAATTTCTGTGGACTTGGGGACTTTGCACGCGAATTTCGCGCAGGAAAGGATAGGAAAAGGTGTTTCGTACACCGTTCGTTTGCGTTTTGCATCGATATCGATCGATCAGGTTCGATTATGTTGTTCAATTTTTGTAAACAGTGTCGTCAGATTCTACGGTATTTCTGAGTTCGTGCAAATTAGAGGGATACGTTGATGATTCGTAACAGTCATTTCTTTAAAACACGAATCATTGGAAATGGTATTATTATTGTTAATACATCGCGTAGGGTGCTCTGCTCGCCAAAAAAAACTGAACACTGTGCATGCAAACTTGTTTTTCAATTTACATTTGTGAATTCTTAAACGTTAGTATATAAGTTTATTATAGATCGGTTTATCGTGGAACAATAAACGTGGCAAATGTAACAAACATAACAAACAGATAAAATTATTTCGAGCGGTGGATACGCGCATGCAAGATTAATAAGAGATATGCAAAAGATATCTCGTGACCCGTACGCAATGTGTTAAACTGCTTTCTCACAATTATTTTCATTTTTGTATCGGTATTATTTAAAATCGTGCACTTAACGACAATCACTGGGATTAGTTCCGTTGTATAAATGTTTATCAGGTCACTACGCGTTAAATAGGTCAGCCGGATGTTTTTTTTTCAGTCTTCGACGTTACTGTAGAATTTATTTGTAGGTCAGGCTTATAGTAAGAGAATTAATTTATTAGAAGCTTAAATGCACTTATAATCGTTCCATCGTTGACTACAAAATCGGTAAATCGTCGAACGTAAAATCGTAGATTGTTAAATCGTCGAATGTCGCTCGGTGGGGCACGCATCTTCTTTTATATGCATATAAAATGAGGATAGGTGATGGGGATTTACCAACATCGAACATTCGAGATGGCTAATCGAGAAAGCACAAATGACAAACACTAAACACACATACTTACACACTCACACATATCCCCATCTATTCTTTCACTCGCGCATTCGGCACCTTTGCATAAGAAATACTAAAATTTAAAAATATTACAATTGAAAATTTTCGCACCTCTACATTACTTTCCGATCCCCCTAATATTTTCTTCCGTAACCGTTCTCCACGCGCCCTTGTACGCGCAACAAAAGAAATTGCACCCGCAATGATCGATCGATCGATCGTTGGGGTTCGAGGCGAAATTTACATCCGATTTCGGCCATCGCGTCGCGTTGAATATGAAAGTAGGGCTAAGTGGAGGCGTCGGTGCGTCACAGCGGGCGAAACGATACCGTTTCCGGTTTTACCGCTCGGGCCGGGCAACGCTGGCGACGGGTCCCATAAATTGGTGTCAGCCGATTGCACGGCGCAGCTAGGCCATCAGCGTCCAATAAATTTATGCGACAATTGATGCTGCTGCCCGGTCGTCTACGTTGAAGTGCCTTCACTCGAAATCTAATTGGTCGCGCGCGGCTGAACGCGCGTCGAATATGCCATTAATCGAAACGGAGTAGCGGGGACCGTCGTCACGTTTCCCGTCTTTCGCTAAACGAGCCGAGGTTCGAGTTTGTCGCCCCGCTTCGTTTCTTCCTGCATCGCCTGCCCTCATCCCTTCTCGTCATGGCCGATGTTACGGACAGATAGGTATTTCAGTAAAACGCTGCTGCTGCTGCTGCTGTTGCGTTGCTCGTTAGAGCGTAATAGCGATATTGTACGAAGCAATGTTATGTAAGCGGGACGCAGAGGTACGGTAGAACGAAGTACAGGCGCCCCTCGACTTTCGCACACAATTGGTTCCTGAAAGTGTGTTGTGAACGTTGAACGTTCGAAAGTAGAGGGATGTAAGAAAAATTCTACTTTAACGGTTTCAGTGCCAAGCGGCGCGATCGTGCTTCTTCTGTCGTGCCATAATCACAGCAAACTTGGTCTTTTTCGATGTGCGACTTTACGATTACCCTTCAGTCTTAGATGAAAAATGATAAAATTGGAGTAATTTTATTCTCAGGAGAATATCGGAACAAAATTAAACTGTAGGAAATATTTATCGCATGTAAGCTAAAAACAGTGGAATCGCGCTCTTTGGCAATTTTCGATCGGGAAATAAGAATAGCCGTGGCACTCAAACGGTTAACTTTAGTAGAGCGAGTGATGGGATAAAAGTGAAGTGATTAGAATCGCTTGAGTATTCCCGTGGAAACTAAAATAGATTCCCAATTTCTTCAATCTAATTGTTAACCCTTTGCGTTCGAGAGGTGATTGTTAGTCACCGAATGATAGCTTCGCAAATTTTCAGACTTTAGTTACTTTATTTATAAGTTAGACTCAGAGGCTAAATAGTCATAAATGAAAATTTTAGTATATTACTTGACTAAATTAAATGACGTATAATATAAGGTAATCTTAGTAAATATCTCGAATTTGAAAATTTTTCATGTTACTATCGTTAAACGACTAACAGTCACCTCTCGAGTGCAAAGGGTTAACAGTTAGCCAACCTTTCTTTCTACTAATTTTTAACCTTTCACACTCGGTGGATCCGGTCAGGATCACCCAAAATTCCTGAATCGCGACGTTATTAAAGGTTTCTTTATGCTATTAAAGGATTACTTTTTGATGCCGTGAAAATATGTGACAGTAATTTTTTTACCGTCATGTATAGAAATTACTGAATTTAATTACTGGCATTCTCATTAAGTCATGCTTATTTTTCATTTGCTGCTGCAGTTCGATTAATTTTTGAAATACGCAAATTTATTCGATGACGAGTTATTTAACCAGCGTAAAATTTAACAGAGCATTTGTAATTCTATTTTAATCCTGTTGCAAAAGAATTATTTGTCACAAGGATAATTTCATAAATAAATAAACGTCAAAATATGAAAGGGAAATAAGGGAATTCGGTGTACAGGTAATTTTGCTTCGGAATTTTTCCAGTTTACGTAACGAAGTTTCGAACGGTTGATATTACTGTGAACAGGTTGATACGCCATAAATGGGCAGCAGGATGAAAGAGAAGTTTCTTGTTCCTGGAAAAAAGTTGCTCCTTTGAGCAGGAAGGATTTCTCGAGTCGATTCGTTCGCTTATCGACTCAATACGTACAAATATGCTTGATCGAAAAGAGATCGATAAACTTTCTACAGGCAATTAGGAAGCAGAATAAAATGTTGCAACGATAAAATACCGATCTTTCTTTTCTCGTGTCTCGTTAAATTTTGTACGAATTCTTATAAACCATTAATAAACGTTAAATTGTGGAGAAATTTTCATCGGACGGTTTGAGCAATTAGTAGTGCTGCTTTTCGAAATTGTTACGTTGCATTCGAAGGCCAACGATGTCTTGCGAGATGCTGCAACTAATTCAGCTATCCATCTATTCGCGTACCTACGTAACCTTAGCTAGTGTCTTCGACAGCGGGAGGCAATTAGTCTCCTTAGCCCACCTGTCGAAAACGCCAAACACCTACCGGCACCCATACATCCACACTCTCACCCTAGGTAATGTTACTGTGGACGGTTATCGACCCTCTCCATCCGTTCAAGCTGACCGTCCATAACCATACCTACCCTAAAAATTTTAACCCTTTGCATGAGAAATGCGTTACACGCAGTTGTGCGTGAGACAGTAAGCAATCCGTAAAATAGTTGTAATAATCGATAGAGTAAGGTTGCTCGAGTCGTACCCTTTAAGAAGAAATCGGTATAAAACTTAGGATATATCAAATAAATAGAAATTAAGCGTGTTATTCAAAACTTGTGTTAATTTCGTTGTTATTTATCATAACGAAATTGGTAGAACATCTGATTCACTCAAATGCACATTTGCTTGTGATTTTGTATGCGCTGTGATCGCTGTGGCTCGTTCAAAATTCAAGTAGAACGACTTGAGCAACCTTATCCTAATTTCAGAATTTCCTGAGAATCTTATAGAAAATTGCATTAGGTAACCTAATATTTAACACGTTCGTCGCCTAACGTGATTCGGCTGAGTTTCTCGTTGGGCCCAAATCCGATTCCATAGAAAATTGGGATAAAAAAATATATATAAATAGCAAAAGTTTTAACTTTTCATTTTATGTATTTTATATTTATATATATTATACTTCAATACTTATTCCATTGAATTCCTTTTAAAATCGCAATTTAAAATCCTATTTAATTTTAAGAAAACGAACGTCATCCAAATATGGGTGATGTGGCGACCAACGTGTTAAATAAACAACAACTACAGTTTTATATAACAAATACTTAACTTAGTAATATAATAAAAGTAAAAATAACTTAGTAACAATAACATTTTCTGTAATACAAAAAATAATAGATAAGACAAAAATAAGAAATTATATATTTGTTATACAGTTTCGTATGTACTAGGTAAACTTTTCAAACATTAAACTCCTTCTTGTTCTTCGAATTTCGCTACTGCATCGTTTTAATATTTTTCGTTAAAACGAGAACCGCCTCAAGATTTTTCTAATTACGCGTACGATGTACGTTTGCAAACGAAGAGATGGACGATTTATTAAAAACGAGTTTGAGTTTACCGACATCGACAAAAAAAAGCGATCTCTGTGCACAAATTGTACGGAGAAAGGCAGGCCGCCGTTCGGAACAAACCGGAAAGAAGAATAAAATATCATCCGGTCGGCTAGATGAAAAAGAAAGCCTCCGAAGGGTGAACCGTCGGCGGTGAGGGGCGAAGGGGGTGGCATTCGCGCGAATAATTCGAAGACGGACGCTTGGTAATTATTCAAAGCAGATATCTGAAGGGTCCAATTAGCGTCGGATGCTTTTCGAGGCTTTCTTCGAGGGCACCGGCGAGTTCTGTAAATTGGCTGCATTAAAAACAACGCCGTTGAACGAACGCGAGCGCGGAAAGGACTGCCACGGGACCTTGAACCCGGGATTCGACCATATTGTTTCGTCGATGGCAATTATTTTTCAGTAAACGATCGCCAATTAACGCGAACGACCATCGATAACGATGAGGTAAAGTAGCCGGCAATTTGGTGGAATTATTTCCCAAAAATGAAAAGCAGAATTTCATGATTCATGGTTCGACGAGTAAATGTGAATTGAACGTTTCGATAAAATTTGGAAATTTAGCTGAAACAGTTGCACCGGTGTGTAAAAGTTGGAAAGATAGTTGGAAAGTAAATTAAATGGTGTTTTTTAACCCTTTGCGCTCGAGAGGTGACTGTTAGTCACCAAATGATAGTTTCCCAAATTTTCAGACCTTAGTTAGTTTGTTTAATAGTCAGGTTCAGAGGTTAAATAGTCATATATGTAAATTTTGGTATATCAGTTAACTAAACTAAATGACGTTTAATATACGCGAATTTTAGTGAATATTTCGAATTAAAACTTTTTTAAAATTAGTATCATTAGACGACTAACAATCATCTCTCGAGTGCAAAGGGTTAAGCTTAACAAAAATATAACTTCCAAGTATTAAGTTATTCGGAAAATAATTTCATTTTTTTTTTTAATAAAAATGAAATACGATTTTCTTACAGTGAATAAATATTTTTTATTGAATTATATGTTGTTCATTACGAAATTATTTTCCGAATAGTTATGAAGTTGAAGAAAGATATATACTATTGAAATGATATTTTTATTCATAGTGTACAACGTCGAGTTTTATTTCGTTAAAAATCAAATACTTAGGTTCAATTTGTTTCCTTGTTTCTCCGAATAAATTCAGTTTACGTATTTCCCGTCTGTTCATTGTGTTATTCGTTCAAACATTTGCAACGTGCCGGCGTGTACACGAACTTAAATTTAACGATATCGACGGATGATAGTGCAAACGACAGTGTAAATCGTGAAAAAGCGGGGACCTCGTATAAAATTTCCCGCGGTCGTATTTCACGTCGTTCGTTTATTGTCGATTTGCCGTAAACGGGTATTTATTGCCACGGTTACATACATATTTTAGTTTCATAGCTCTGTGTACGCCGGCCGCCGCGCGCACCGCAATATTGCACGCTGCAAAATTGAATATCGATTCATTAGCTTCGATCGACGTTACAGTTTGGAACGTGGTTTATGAGACGGAAGACGAATGCACGAAGTTGCAGCGGCAATAGTAATCAAATGGGACTGCGAAATGACGAGGATGTACACGTTACAGTATTTCATAGTACCCACTCTAGCACACTTTTGATTTCGCGGTTGCGCATACTTTGGTAGGATGTTTGCGACATTAGGTGCTGAATAATTCAGCCTGAACAAAAAGAGAAAAGATGGTGTAGAATTTATTTGT
This sequence comes from Tetrapedia diversipes, assembly GCA_033822845.1. Lineage (NCBI taxonomy): Eukaryota > Metazoa > Arthropoda > Insecta > Hymenoptera > Apidae > Tetrapedia > Tetrapedia diversipes. The sequence continues at coordinate 696,957 of JAOPTO010002300.1, forward strand.
GGGTCAGACTTATAGTAGGAGAGGTAATTTATTAGAAGCTTGAATGCACTTATAATCGTCCCATCTGTAGGCAATTTACTAATGAATGGAGCCTCTGTATAGGGAAGAGCGGCAAAGAATAACACTGCTTTCGTTAGGCGACGCGGATTAGGTTTCGAGGAGTCGCCGTGTTATTTTTTTGGGGCCGTGTTATCTTCCGGCGCCGTTGTAAACAACGCCTGCGTTGTAGGGATAAACAGTCCCGAAGAAAAGGGAGACGGCGATATCCTAGATGAAAACGTGTGGGGATATCGAAGGCGGGCATTTTTCCGAAGGTCCTGATTGGTAAGGACAGGAACCGCCTATCAGGCCTGAGGCAAATAAATAGGAAGCCTCGCGATAATTAGGGTTAGTTCGTTAGTTCGTTTTTGGTTAATTCGTCAGTTCGTTAATAGTTCGTTTAGAGTTCATGAGAGTCGTTGCACTAACTCGTAATTTAGGTAAAAGCCCATCGGTTAATAGAATAATTCCCTACACATCGTTAATTACAAAATCGGTAGATCGTCGAACGTAAAATCGTAGATTGTTAAATTGTCGAATGTCGCTTGGTAAGCACACACCTCCTTTTATATGCATTAGGATAGGTGGTGGGGGTTTGCCAACATTGAACATTCGAGAAGAACAAATGACCAATGCCAAACACACACACTCACACACATCTCCATAAGAAATACTAAAATTTAAAAATTTTTTTAAAATTTGAAATTTGGCACCCCTACAATAGTTTGGTAGATGTCGGTGATCGAAGAACAATGAAAATGAAATAAAAGGACCTAGTATCCTGTAAATAAAATGATAATAATGAAGCGCATTAAAAATTAGATGCATTCTTAGAAAAAAAAATGAAATAAAATAATGTAAAAGAGATCAACAAAATAGAGTCAAATAGAACCACAAAACGTGAAAGGAAGGGGGAAGAGAGAGAAAATAAAACAAGCATTCACAGCAGAAAGTACAGTAAAATAAAGGAGAATACAGTAAATGGAAGCCCCATAAAATAGAGTGCGACGGTATAAAATAGAAAGACAAATTGGAAAGATGCAAAAGAATACTAAGTAATATACAACAAATAAGAACTGGAAAGAAGCTTAACAAAATTAGAGTATAAATATAATAATGATAGACAAACATAATAAATATATAAATAATATTATAATAATATAATAAATATAAATATAATAAACAGAGGTTACAAATTATCTAAGAGAGCGACGATTAATTTCGATCGCTGCGTAAATTTCCGTTGCAAAGTAAAAAGTTGAAGGAAACGTAGGAAAGTTTCTCGCGAGGGGTACGCAGGTTCTTCGGCACGTATAGCAGTTTTCTGCTCGAAACGAAATTTCCTCCCTTCGCCATCGTGAATTCTCAGGGCGCGCGACCGCGTAAGTGCCTTAATTGCCGCGTAACTCGATTACGCAAATTAATTAATTAATGCGATATCGGGGCGACCGCGCTCGCTCCTTTCGGCCGTCTCTCGTAAAACGTAACGAATTTCGCGAACCGTTAGCAACTCGTTCGAATCTCTCGTGCCCTAGGCGTGGCGCCCTTTTTTTTGGACGTTTATTAAAACCGATCGTTCGTTTCCTGGAAATGTCCGTTTTACAAATACGACTGCAAACAGACAAGCATGAAAATCATCTTGAAAGACAATTTAACGAATGATGAATCGATTTCGAATTTACTACCGCTGTCTAAAAAAAAAAACTGTATAACAAATATATAATTTTTTATTTTTTGATTTATCTATTATTTTCTGTATTACATACTAAGTTAAGTATTTGTTACATAAAACTATAGTTATTGTTAATAAATAATTGCTAGCTAAAACATACGTAACTGTATAACAAATATATAATCTTTATTTTTTGTCTTATCTATTATTTTCTGCGTTACATACTAAGTTATGTTATTGTTATATAAAACTATAGTTATTGTTAATAAATCATTGCTAGCTAAAACATACGAAACTGTATAACAAATATATAATTTTTTATTTTTTGTCTTATCTATTATTTTCTGTATTACATACTAAGTTAAGTATTTGTTATATACTTCTTATACTTATCCTCTTGTTTTTATATACCAATTGATTTTTTTATTCGTAAACAAACTACTATTATTATTATTAAATTGTAACTCTTTCATGTAAGTCGCTAGCAACTCAGGCAGTGCTAGGTGCAATGTTAACCCTTTGACGTACAATAGGGGACAAAAGTTTAAGAAGAGAGGACAATACAGAATATTGTCTGTACATTCGTTACCATTAAGATAATAATAAATAAATAAATAAAATTTTTGTTGTTATCACGGTAGAACATTATTTATTGATCAGCACAGAATGCAAATTTTGTTTATCGTGCTATTCCTTATAAATTAGTTCAATTTCGTTGACTCTTTGGTCTTAAACTTTTGTCCAGCCTGTATTTGTGTTTGATCCTCTGATGAATACAAGAAATTGAGAATTAAAACTCGTTGATGAGGAAATTCACAGGAGTAGCGGAAATAGAGAGTTGGAAAATAAATTATGATGGAAATACAACGCTTAATAAGACGTATCTCTAACTTTTTTGTCGTGGAAAATTTATTAAGCTCGATGCATTTTTAATATCCTCTCCCGGATGTTCCCTGCTGGTTTCTTCGCGAGGAGACGAGAGAATTTCACCGAACGTGCTTCCTTATTGCACGAACGAGCAACGAGTTGTTAAAAAATGTAAATGTTTGAAGAAGTTTGAAAACTCTCGATATTGTTGCATATAAAAATTCGCTAAATAGATATTCTGGCGAATCGTACAACTCTCTAAAAATTAGTTTGCCAAAGTTTTCAAAATCTTCAAGGTGTGCGTGTAATTTTGAATTTAACACTAATTTAACACTAGAACTACCAGAACACTGAAAATTACCAGCTGGTGATTATTTACAGCAAACTTATAAATTCGGTACTGTAAAGATGCCAAAGTTTACTATGATTTTCTGCACAAGAAATGAATAAAAATTTGTTTTCTTATTTTTTGCATGTAATTTTCAATTTCACGTCGTTCATGCAAATAAATAGACTTTAATCGTCCGTAGTTCTAGTATTAACACTATTCCTACCGACACATCACGTGTACCTATTTCTACTGCGACATTTCCACAGACTGCAAATATTTCTCAGAAAATAAACAATGAAAAAAAATGTGAATATTGAAAAATGTATTATACATATAATTGAGGAAAAGTCTAAAGTTTAAAGGCGATTCAACTACGTTGTGTATATGAAATTCTAATCAAAATTTTAAAAATGGTCATTTGACCGGTCGTGGTAGGAATAGTGTTAAAAGGTGTTCGAAATCCAAATTGATATCGTGGATAACGCAGTGCTTTTTATTATTTTTTCCCCCCAACAATTTCCTTGTCCATAAATGCAATCACGATCAGCCCGTCCAAAATTTATTATAAATCACGCTTTTCAATGATAAAGAATTATGAGCACGCGGGAATAAATCGACCGATATCGATCGCGACCACGACCTGAATTCAGGATGATGCATACCTTTAGCAACATCCTGTAATGTGACATATTTCCAGCTAGAATTTGTACACCACGAAATACGTCGTCCAAAATCGTTAGTCACGATTGTCAGCTGCAAAATATCGCTCGAATTCTCTGTTGCTTGGAAACATTTCGTTAACACTATTCCTACCACAACCGGTCAAATGACCGTTTTTAAAATTTCGATTAGAATTTCATAGATACAATGTAATTGAATTGCCTTTAAACTTTAGGCTTTTCTTCAAATATACGGATAATACATTTTTCAATATTCACTTCTTTCTTCATTCTTTATTTTCTGAAAAATATTTGCAGTCTGTGGAAATGTCGCAGTAGGAATAGGTACACGTGAAGTGTCGGTAGGAATAGTGTTAAACATCACGTAAACGCGATCTTTCAACCCTTCTGCACTCGAATTTAATATGACCATGAATTACCGCCAACTCGGAATTCATTTTTTCTATTCGATCGAAACAAAACTTTTCCAACACGTTATTAGCATACTTAGCTGTAACATTTCATGAGTATAATTAAAAAAAAAAGTGAAAATTCCACGGTAAAACTTGTGATGTCGCATACGCTGAGACATACGAGTGCAAAAAGGGTTAACGTCTGAAATATCCGTATGCAAACGAGCCTCGAACCTGTCCCCCCCAGGCACACCTTTGTTGCGTGTAATTTAAGAAACAAAATTTTCACCTGAACGTATCCATTTAAAATCCATATTTACCCGCTGCATATTCTCTGAAACCAACATGTTCGCCGTAATTTCGCACGCATAAATATCGTCGTGTCAACGAAAAACAGAAAATTGTTCAACTCGCACAATGTCACATAATTTTCATCCGCTTCAACGCGACCCCTCCGCGACCCTCCCCCCCTCGACAACCCCTATTACAACCATTTCAAACATTCCTCTCGCCATGAGACACGTCGACATAAATTCATAACAGACACGGGAGCAGGCGGAGCCAGCCATAGAAAAGAAGACGCAAAACTAAAAATATATCGCGCTACCTCGTAAACACCGTTGATTTAATCCCGTCCGTAAATATTAATAAAAATCGCCGGCGAAGCCGAGCTGCCGTTTCCCGCGTAATAATTCAAGCTGATGTCGCGAACTCGCGAAAACCGTGTTAGATAACAACACAATGGTTGCCGTCTGGTTTGGTCGAGGCCAGGAACAGGCTGTTTAATTATTCGAAAAGTTTGATTATTCCAATGTTCGAAATAGCGATTGAATAATCCGGATGGTTAAGAATATAGGGATGATTGAAATAATAAACGAAGCAAAGAGAAAACAAAATGATTCGTGCAATTGTAAGCATATGCCAACGGATTTTTTACATCTTCCACATTTTTGCTTCTATTACAGTTTTTGGGTCACTTTCGATGAAACATTTATTTATTTATTTATTTACTTGACGAGTGAACCAACTTTTATAAAGAAGCAATATTTCTTACACATAGCAACGGGAACTTTTTAATATCAAACTTAAATATGTAAGAGGAACTAGACAATTTTGGAAGGTATTTTTGACGGTCTTTTACGCGCCATAGGATAAGCGGTGGGGAACATTCTGGAAAGACCTAGACAAATGACAAACACACTCGCACGCTTATACGCTTACACAGATTCCCACAAATCACGCATACATCTCTAACACGAACGAAAGGCCTTTTTTTTTGTAAAGAAATAAAGTAACCCTGACAAATGCGTACACAATAATCAATAATTTTAACAGAATTTTTTATGAAAGAAAAACGATTCAATTTTAAGCTTTTTCGATCGATGAGTTCGACGCATACATCTCTAACACGAACGAAAGGCCTTTTTTTGTAAAGAAATAAAGTAACCCTGACAAATGCGTATACAATAATCAATAATTTTAACAGAATTTTTTATGAAAGAGAAACGATTCAATTTTAAGCTTTTTCGATCGATGAGTTCGACGCATACATCTCTAACACGAACGAAAGGCCTTTTTTTGTAAAGAAATAAAGTAACCCTGACAAATGCGTATATAATAATCAATAATTTTAACAGAATTTTTTATGAAAGAGAAACGATTCAATTTTAAGCTTTTTCGATCGATGAGTTCGACGCATACATCTCTAACACGAACGAAAGGCCTTTTTTTGTAAAGAAATAAAGTAACCCTGACAAATGCGTATATAATAATCAATAATTTTAACAGAATTTTTTATGAAAGAAAAACGATTCTAATTGAAGGTTTTTCGATCGATGAGTTCGAGGAACTCTTGGTTAAAAGTTTTAGCAGAGTTTTAGGGTTAACACCGGACCCATATTATCGTGACGACGCTTTCCGAGTCGATCATTTTAACCGTGCCTATGATATTTACGCCGTTGCAATATCGTAAACGCGGGGGGAAAACGCGTTATTGCTGCGAGCGATAGTAAATCCGTTGGTTCGGCAATATCGCGGCCGGGCCACGCCCGTTTTGCGAGCGTTTTGCCCGATTTTAATTTTCGTCGGCTGCGCGAAGATGGCCGCGGATTCATAAATCGAAAGGAGATTCGCCGAATCGGGAATTTACACGCGTTTAATTCACGCGCCAACGGCCCCGTGTTTGCGGATGCCGTTTGCAAACGTTGCAAGAAACTCTCTTGTTGTTTGTTATTTCGTATTAGCCACGGGCAACTGGTGGTCGTGGTGGCCACGGTATAGTGATTTGCAGTCCTTTGGGTCAGTGTTTCTCAATCTCGTTTTAGACTATCAAATCTCTGCCTTGGTTACTTGAAAGATTTGAACGCCTTTTGCTTAGCATAACAGACGCCGAAGTTCACAAAAGGATATAATATAAATGAGCATTTGAAATTAAAGAAAATGTTACGGAAATTGAATTTAATACTAATATAATATTAATACTAAATACTAAAATACTAATATTAAAATTTAACATATTATTTATTAATACTATGTATATTAAATTTTAATACTCCGTAATTTTAATACTCTGTAAATTTTAGTATTTAGTATTAATATTATATTAGTATTAAATTCAGTTTTCGCGACATTCTTTTTTTTTAATTTTATTTTCTTTCCACGTTTAAATTGTTTCTTTCTCGACTGGTTGGTAGTTTTTTTTTTATTCCAGGTTCTTTCTTGATTTTAAATTTTTTACTGTAAACGTATGTAGCGGAGATTGAACTTCCTAATTACTCTTACAAATATTACTAACTATAAGCGATGAAACAATTATCCGATTACTCGCTACGAGTAATGAAAATTGCCCCCCTTTTGGGCGCACGACCAATGTTGGGTAATACTGCTTTATGGTACGCTATGTGTTGATCGTTGGAATGTGCGATTAAAATTCATATCTCTTAAGGGAAGCTTAAACGCTGTGTTCTTTGTGTCTGAGTTCTTTGTTTTCAGCAGAATTAAGCTTTTAAAAGTATAAAGTGCTGACGAGAGTTTTAATATATGTATCCGTGTACATTTGATCTTTGTCGTTTTAAATTCGAGCTTGTTTCGCTGTTTCCTCGATAACCGTGGGTTGTTCCTCGTCGAAATAAACTTGCTCGGGATTTAAAGAACAAGGGAAAGGGGAACAAAGAGACAACAGTCGCGATCATTCTTGTGTGTCAATGAATTTTTAATCGTTGCTGGTCCCACGTGAAGATCAATTACAAAAAAAGAATACAAAAAGATCCTGCCTCGATGCAAGCGAGAATCTCGTTCCCCTGCATCGTTTCCGTTATTTTTTCCTTTTTTTTTTTCTTTTTGGTCTGTTCGCGCGGTTACGTGAAACTAAATATTTTTTGTTGCTTTTGTTTACATTACATACGTATTACATGCTGACGTGTGTGATCGAATTTACAATATCTACAATGTTATTCGCTAAATACTTTAGTCGAAGAGTTTGCCCGTTCCCTCCCTCCCACATGGACGTCCGTTGAATTCCATTAAACACGGAGCAATGGTTGAATTCCAAATCGAATGAAAACACGCGTCCTGGTAAATGATTTCCGACGCATAGTTCGAGGGCCACCGGAAGTGGATGGTAGTTCGTAGCCTCGGCCAGCGCGTGCACCAAGAGAACCAGAAGAATCCTCGAAGACGCGTTGGTTACTGCTGGATTTGTCGTTGTTCTATCCTCTTTCCCTTCCCTGTGGTTGCTCGCGCGACGGAAACGCGCTTCTTCTCGCGACGATACCGCCGGGAATCCTCCTTCGCGTGTCCTCCAGCGTCGGTGTTGCTCGCTTAGCGGAGGACGACGAAGAAACAGAAGAAGAAGAAGAAGAAGACGAAGACGAAGAAGAAGAGGAAGAAGGAACCAAAGAAGAGGAAGTCTGAGGGAGAAGAGCACGAATAACAAGAAGAGGGACGTTTGAGGGGGGTCAGGGCGCCTCTTCGTGAACCGACGGTCGGTGATTACAGCCAAGATGTGCACTGGTGGTGATCGGTGAGCAAAATTTCCTTCTAATTGTCCGCGGGTCCCGGTGTCCTTTACCACCAGCCTGAAAAGAGTTTTTCGTGCGTTAATCGCGGAGGAGGGACACGCCGCGCGGCTCTTCATCGGACGATGGCCCCGCCGGTTACGCTTTTATTCGCGAGCCCCTTTGTCTCCCGCGATCCGGCGGTATTCGTTGTTTTTCCATTATTTTTGCAAAGCGAGCCCATCCCTACCTTTAATCAAACGCACACGCGAAAGCAACAGTCCACGCCGGGCCGTTCGTTACACGGTCCCGGTTTCGTGCAAATTCACTCGATCGGATGAACTCTTTAAAGTAGATCTTTGTTGGAATTCTATTGTAACGAATAAAATTTTGAGACGACAGGACTATGTGAAACGTAATTTTACGGCTCACAAATATTGTTTATCTATTTATTTTTATTGATTTATTCATTGTATTGGGAAACCATCTCTTTAAAGTAGATGTTTGTTGGAATTCTATTGTAACGAATAAAATTTTAAGACGACAGGATTATGTGAAATGTAATTTTATGGCTCGCAAATATTGTTTATCTATTCATTTTTATTGATTTATTCATTGTATTGGGAAACCATCTCTTTAAAGTAGATGTTTGTTGGAATTCTATTGTAACGAATAAAATTTTGAGACGACAGGACTATGTGAAACGTAATTTTACGGCTCACAAATATTGTTTATCTATTTATTTTTATTGATTTATTCATTGTATTGGGAAACCATCTCTTTAAAGTAGATGTTTGTTGGAATTCTATTGTAACGAATAAAATTTTAAGACGACAGGATTATGTGAAATGTAATTTTATGGCTCGCAAATATTGTTTATCTATTCATTTTTATTGTCATTATGGTGGAACACTATTCGTTGATTAGCATAGAATGCAAATTTTATTTATATCGTTGTTTATTATTAATTAATTTATTCATTTTCTTTCAACCTTTGATCTTAAACCTTTTGTCCGCTACTGTATTTATGCGAAAGCTATAATTAACTACTGTTACTGGAACGGGAAAACACGGATAATAGAAAGAGAATTAGGTGTGCTGGTATTATGTAAAACAACTGGTTACTTAATTCAACTTGTTCCCGAATAAGTTCATGTAAACAGAATTGTTGCATTGTACCAGTTGTCGCGTTGCTTCAGCTGGAATCTAACTTTTTCGCGTTAATTAACCGCGATCGAGCCGATCGAACGTTAACCGGTTCGTTCTTACACCGGCAGGATGGACGAACGTGTTTCGCGGGATCCGTCGAATTTTTATTTCTCCCCAGGGCAAACGTAGATTGGAAGGGAGACGGCTTTTTATCGGTTTGCGCATCGAAGCTGCCGAGCAAACAGCTTAATTGGCATTTAAACTGTACACGGTAAATTTAGATCCTCCGCGACCATTCATTTCCGGCAAGGATATTGCATTTCCCGGGCAGCGAACAATTTGCTAATTTCCAGTAACCTAATTAACGTGGCTCGAGCATCGAAGTATCCGATTTTTAATTAAACCGCGGTATGATTCTAATTAATCGCGGGTTTGAAATTTACTCTACGATCCATTTCAAAATCCGTTCCATGCCTCGATCGAATGAAATCGAGGCTAGACGGGCAGCAATTTTCTATAAACAAACAAGCAAACGAATCCCTCGACCTTCGCCAATTAACGCGTTACCCCCATGGTTTTATCAATAAACGCGTCGAAACTTCCCTGCACCACCACCAAAAACTCGATCGTTCTTCGTCGTTTTCCCGCCTTAACCCTTTACGGTCCGCGCTGCATTCGCAATTTCGATGCGTCGCGACACGTTGGACATAGGACTGCAAAGCTTAACTACTTCTAACTTTAAAATCATCTTTGTTTTGTCCAATTTGAATAAATTTCAGCGAAGTTACATTGGAAAGAGTTTCGTACAATTTTAGGGGGTAAACACCCCACTGCGCGCTGTGTCGAGTGACGCCCGACATAGAATCGCAAAGGGTTAACCCTTTCGACCCGTAGCTGGTACAAGTGCATTGAAATTGTCAAGATTTGCACGCGAATTTTAACCTGTACAGCGTGTACACGTAGCGCGGTACTATCGATTATTGAAAGAAAAGGTGACCGAAACCAAGATGGAGGAAAGGGTTAAAAGGCGCGGAAACGAGAGAAACAAAGAGACGTGAAATACGAGGGAATCGAGTCGAAGGGGGGTAGAAAATTGAAGGTAAGATGAAATTCTCCGCTTACCACCGCCGCCGCCGCCGCTCCATCCTCCGCCACCTCCGTTCCATCCGCCGCCACCCCCGCTCCATCCTCCTTTCCATCCGCCGCCGCCGCCGCCGCCGCCGCTCGGCCATCCGCCGCCTCCGCCGCTCACGGTGATCACTTTGATGATTTTTCCACCGCCTCCGCCTCCACCTCCTCCACCTCCGTATTTCCAGCCGCCACCGCCACCGCCTCCGTTCCAGCCGCCGCCGCCACCGGACCAGCCACCTCCGCCGCCGGACCAGCCGCTGCTTATATAACCGGCTGCGAGGTGAAACAAGAGTGTCTCGTTGATTTTACTGGCTCGTTAGAGCGAACTGTTACGCGAGCTGCTTGTTTATTATGCTTTCGGTGATACACGGGGTGGACGGATAAAAATTGGCCATTTGGGAGGGGTTGCGTTTTGTCATTTTGGGAACAAGGAGATTGATTTCTTGTTTGGTAAATTTGGTTATTGTTGGAGGATTTAACTACTAATTGCGACATCTCTATTTACATACATGTATATACTAATTTTATCTGTGCTCGTCCTTTGTTCAGTTTACATTCGACCGTCATGCAGTAAACAGTGTACTAAGATTATAAAATAAACGTTAAAATTACCACAATCTTCAATAGTAATTAGCATGGAAACTTTAACGAGGTGATTGTAGAACCTATTTGAAGGTTCTTTAGATAATTGGAAATTGAAATTTTGTAACGGTTCTTCTTTATGTGGAACCATTTTTATTGGAAGAAATTGTTTCCTGATTTCCTTCGTTCAGTAAATATTTCACTTTCATTGACTCTACGTTAAAATATACAAATGTAGCAGAAATTGTCGCCTTCAAATGGGAGATTACCGGATATAAAGTTAAAAATGAGATAGTTGTATGAAGTATGACATGTTTTCAATGGGAAAAATTATACCCCCGTTTCTGCAGTTTTAGAAGGATTCAGTAGGATAGATCGTTATTATCCCACCCCGTATATTCAGTATTCTTTCGAGACTGCCCCGCGGCCACGTTGCTAGGTACACACGGGCAATTAGATCCGAGCAAGTCGATTAACGATCAAAGTCAAGCGATCGTGAAAATCGGGAGAGCGTGCTCGCGTTTTTGTCCGTCACTCGATTAACGTCTCCCGGGGGGTAAGAAGTTCATTCCGACCGCGATGCGTTTTTACTAGACAACCATCGATCGTCCCAACCCAATCGAAAGCACGGTTTACTAAATCAAGGATGTATTCACCGTTTCTTAGTCCCATCAACCCTCCTATTATACCTGGTACCCACGCGATCCAATTTTCTTTTCGACGAATACAAACTTTTAATTTCGTACTCCTCCAAATTTTACGAAAATTCACTAAAACCATCACCGACACTTTTCTGTTTTGTTTACACCCAAACCTACTTCACATAAAATCTCCTCACACGTTTGTGTTAGTGTAAAATGATTTAGTGCAACGTGTGTAAATTACCGGCCAAAAGTTTGGAATCACTGAAATTAGCTAATCAATTTCAATATACCTTAACTTTTTTAACACAATTTTATTTTTTTCCTTCGCTGAAACTTTAAACAAACAGTGTGTTAGGTAAACATAGTTGACCTTAATCGTGAACAATAAACCACTTCGAGATTATTTGCTGGGGATATCAGCGAGCCAACGAACGTTAAACAAAAGTTACCTATGCTTCCGTAGGATGAGTTTTAACGGAAAAATTGTTCGAAGCACCGGAACGATTCCAAACTTTTAACAAACGATGGCAGGTATCGACACAACACCGCGTTGCACTGGCTAGATTCGTGTACTCACCGTAGGCGGTGGCTACGAGCGCCAAGAGGATCGTAATCGCGAACACCTGTAACGTAAAGATCGCGTGTGAGTCTGTCGTGCCCGAAAAGATCGAACCAGAAACAACGGGATAAAAAAAATGGAAAGAAGAAGAAGAAGAGAAAAAAAAAAGAACGAGGAACACCAGATGTATAGGAGTATCCAGGCGGTGCTCACGCACGCCTCTTACCACGTACCTTCATGTTGAGGTGTTTGATGCCCATCGTCGTGCCCGGCGCCTCTTTTATAGCTCTTGCCTTTCTTCGCGGATCTCCGCCCCTCCCTCGGCCCCCCTTGATCCCCAGTTCGTCTTCTGTTGCTCATAACACCTCACTTTCGTGCCCACCACCGTGGTCGCAACAAAAATCCCCTACCTACCTACCTACCTACCTACCGTGTTCACCACGAAACCTCCTCGAAACTCCTCAACCTCCTCTCTCCTCTCCTTTGTGGTGTCTCTCCTTGTAACGATGCAACGATCCGCGTGCCGGTTAATCTGAACGAGCGATCGTGAATCTTTTGAAGAGACCGCGCCATGGCGTCTGGGTTACAGGGTCGTGCGATCCTTTCTGTGCTCGTTGGTTCAGCCTACTGTTTCCACGGTGACGTACACCCGTGAGCGTGTTAGTGCCGGCGCGTTGTCAAAATCGAGGCTCGTGAGGAAATTCGCCGCGACCTCGTTGCCGGGGGGAAACGCGATGATTCATTAGCGAGATAATCCTCGATGCTTATAGAATGTTTGCCCGCGGGAGATGCCCCGCGGGGATATTCCTCTTCTTCTTCGTCTGGTTCGCGTCGTTGAACGAGGTCGAAGTTAGAACGCGAACGCTCGGTTTTCGCGATTTGCCGGGCGTTAGGGGGGAATGTTTGGGACATCTTGCGATGAGAGAGTGAGAGGGAGAAAGAGTTCAATGAGGTTCCACGGAAAAGGCTGGGAATTGGGAGACCAAGTTCGAAAGGGAAACCGAACGATGAGCAACCAGCGCGCCCGGTGTCTTTTGTGTTGCGCACGTTTTTTGTCATTTTCGTAATGGATTATTGTTTCTCCTTTCTTTCTGCTTCCTTTCGAAGGATCTCTTTGGCGAGACGGAATATTCGAGTTTCTACCGGAGGTAGATTGCAGTTTGCCGATTTAGATAAATCCGAAATTGAATTTCCAGGAAGTCATGTAACTAAGCTAGTTTTGGTCGTATGAATTTATTTATATGAAAAATTATCCTGTCTGCGTTTAAACGGGCTACATGATCGGTTCAAAATATTTTTTACATTAAGATTCTTCAAACGACGATGTTATGGCGTTTTAACCTGTCTGGGACCATTCGTCCCATACAGGAATGCATCATAAATGACGTAAGTTTATTCGAAAAACGTAAATTTGTTGCTAACGCATTTATTTTCGTAAAGTACCATTTTTGGGTAAAAAACGAAAAATTTGTCGAAACGTGTGCATGTAAATTCTTCAAACAGGTTCTCCTCGGGATAAGATATTCTAAAAGGATTCCGAAAAAATGTGCATCTATTTTTACATAAAATTTCCCGTTGCGGTTCTTCATTTGAATTATACAAATTACTTTTTTTTCAAAAATATCCAAATTTCGTTTTAAAAATAAGTATACACCAAGGAATACTCATACGTGCGCGCGCGCGCATCAGCTGACCGATAAATCGATAAGGGGACCGTGTAGTACTTTCTATTTTGCCAATTACTAACACTACGTCCTTGAATCCCAGCCAATACCTTCCATCCGCCCAGCTGTCCATCATTTTCCCAAGCTCCTTCCGAAACTCAGCTACATTTTAACCCGTTACGCAACCTGCACTCTTACCACACCTGCGAAACGCAACAGCCACCGGCATCATTGTTGGGAGATTTAACTGGGTCCCTTAATTGAGCAAATACGCTGCAACATCGTGATCACGCGCATCTTAAAATACGTACTGTCGTTTCGCTGTTATAAAAAGCAGTTGAAACTGTATCAAATTAAAATTAAACAGGTCGTACTCTAAAAAGCCGCACGAAAGAAAACGAATTTTGAATTCTACGCGAATGAGATAACAAATTTTGTAATCCATGCAATTTTAGCTTTACGTAATTTCGAGTTCTCCTCGAAATCGTCTCCAGACCTCTACAAAGTCATTACAAATTTTTAACTTTGCTCAAAAAGTGAAAGAATGCGTGGAAATTCAAGCTTTTCGATATACCTAGAAAAATTCAAAAAATGGGAAGTTCTGATTTAAATTTTAACTTATTGTTAGAAGGGTGCTGCAGTGATCTAGCCTCGTGTCGGATTAATAGCATCTTAAAAACAGAAAAACTTCCACGAATGCTTCCCGCATCTTACGAACTTCGCTAGAAGGTAGAGATTACACGAAAGAAATCGTGAATCAGGTCCAATCTAACCCTTTCTTCGGTCATGAATCCGAGATTCGTCCATTACCGTCGATTCCTACGATCGATTGATGTTCCATAACGATAATAAGCGTTTCAGCGACGCGATACCCAGCCTTTGAGGACAAAACGCGGCGATTTGGCCGCTCATCGGCTCGTCTCGAGCCCTGCTCGTCGGGTTGCGCCGCTTAATCGAGCCGGAAAACAATGGAAATGAACGATAATGGATCGTGGGTTCCGGGGGCGGTTCGTATGGTCGTTCGTTTCCGCTAATGCGCCCGTGATCGCGGTACACCACGACCGGAACGATCGCCTCGCGTGTAACCGTGCTCGCTTTCGCGGGATAAAAGGTAACGGCGACGTCTCCCGAGACACGGGCCAAGCCTCTCTGGCCTTTCACCGGTTCGCAACTCGGACCGACCGACTTCTCCTTCTGCACGGCCGAAAAATTACGTCTGCAAGGATACCGACTGACAAGTGGACTGTCACGTCAGAACTCGGTGTAATAGGTACTGTTCACGGTTGTTGAGGTGACTGGTGGAAGGAATTCATTTTATTTATTTATTTATTTATTTACGTATTCATTTATTTATTTACGTATTTCTTTACATATTTATTTATTTATTTATGTACGTATTTATTTATATATATATTTATTTATTTATGTATTTATTTATTTACATATTTATTTATTTATTTATGTACGTGTTTATTTATTTATTTATGTATGTATTTATTTATTTATTTATTTGTACGGGAAATGGTATAATACACGATAATAGTGACATAGTGAGGTAGAAATTTTACAGAAGCAAATACAACTAAAAATTAGGGTAAATTAAAATACATGCGTGGATGTAGGTACTGTGCGGTTATGGCTTTCGCAGGTTCATTCTTTTACGAGATAGTTGTGAAAATAGGGTGGCCACGTGTTTTTATTGTTGGCTGAAAAGATGATTTTTATAATTTGTAGACTGCGAATTTTTATTCATTTTCATGCATTTACAGAAAGGTTAAGCATCCAAAAATGTATAAAATGCTTCATTTATAGTACAGGTTATACTATTTGAAAAATGTGGCAGATCTCTGATTAGGTTGCATTTTATGCACATCTTTAGTTGTACTTATAAAAACTTATAAGTCCAATGTGTCATATGTTAATGAATTCGTTCCACAATAGACTACGTGACTCATCAGATGCTACCTGAGTTGAAATTTATTTTACCTTCTAAATATTTTAATCTTTGCCTTGAATATGTTGTATATTCTAGCACGTTGTACAAGTGGGCATGAATTTCAAACGAAGAAACACCATGAAACATGGTTCCCTAATTTATGATTACTGAATTTTATTGTCTTAATCTTCTGGAATCGAAATGCATTAAGCATTCGCTCAATTCAATACTAATTCTAAATCAGTATCTATTACTTAACGACTGAAAGTCGCCCCTCGAACGCAAATGGTTAACGTTATCCTATCCTTCCTTACGCGTATCATTTGAATTTTTCTACATTCCGATATTCCATAAACGCCTTAAGCATTCGCTCAATCAAATACCAATCCTAAATCAGCAACTATTATTTAACAACTGAGAGTCGCTTCTCGAACGCAGAGAGTTAACCTCATCCGTCCACTTCCATACACGAATCAGTTGCATTTTTCTACATTCCAATATTCTATTAATACTTTAAGCATTCGTTCAATTAAATATCAATCCTAAATCAGCAACTATTATTTAACGACTGAGAGTAGAAAGGGTTAATATTATCCAACTACTTCCCTACACGTATCATTTGCATTTTTCTACATTCCAATATTCTATTAATATCTTAAGCACTCGTTCAATCAAATACCAATCCTAAATCAGCAACTATTATTTAACAACTGAGAGTAGAAAGGGTTAATATTATCCAATTCCCTTCCCTACACGTATCATTTGCATATTTCTACATTTCGATGTCCCATAAACGCTTCCTCAAGCATCCGTTTAATCGAACGACAGCCCTCGAACCTATTAAGTTCGCAATCCCCGATCTGTCTCCATCCCTTTGTTCTTCCAGCCTGGTCGACCACTGCCTCGATGACTCTTCCGAGCGCGGTCAGACGAGGCTGGGATTCGAGCAGCTCGTGCGAGGATTTGAATGATGCTCGTAGTAGAGTCGCGTAGCAGTGAACCGACCTATCGAAGCTGACCGTGTTGCACTTCACCGGTGAAAGTTGCGCTGTTACGCCGCCGAACAAAGATGTACGGGAAAGATACACTTGGCAGGGAGACCGGTCCCTGGGTCCATTCTACAATTATCGGCGAATCATTTAATCGACCGTTCGATTTTTTTGCGTTCCCGTTCTTTCTTCGAGATCGTTATTGCGCTAGCAAAAAAAAAAAAAAGGAGATGATCACATTTTATGACTTCGAGGATTCGATTTCGCAATGATGAACGTGTTTGGAGTTTCGGACGTGATTTTTTTGTTTTCTTTTTTTTCTGTGTTTTTTTTTTTTGATTCGATTAGGATTGACGCAAGAGGTCGAAGAGACTTTGGAGAATGTTCGAAGAGAGGTGGATGGGTGTTAATTGATTTGGCGGATTAATTGGTGTAGAATGGCAGGATTAAATAATTTTGAAAGGATCGATTATGCAATTTCAAGAACGGGTGGTTAGGTCATCTTTAGCAATGCTTTGTGTTTTAATTTTACTCGATAGAGGTTTTTATTGGCAATAAAAAAGATATAAGTGTTTTAGCTTGTTTCGTTTATATCTATCAATTCCATGTCGTGATCTTTACATTTCTGAATTAAAACAATTATGTGAAGCAATAGTTTCATCGTTATTCATCGTTAACGTAATATGTTTCTTTTTCTGCTTCATTTGTTTCTGGCATGAAAAATGTTCGATAAATTCTGAAGAAATTAATGGAAACAGTTAATCACGAACTTTCATCCATTTATCGATAATTCGATCGATTCGAAACAGCTGTTCCTCGATACGAAACAAGGTTGATCCAACTTGATTCTCACAATATCATTTACATGTCACAGTGGATATCCCTCCGGTTCAACCTATTCGATTCGACGTCAAGGAATTCGATTTGCCCGTAAACCATCTTGACTCGACACAGAATTCTTTCGCTCCGCCTGTTATTTCTCGCGAAATGTAACAAGCTTCCATTGAGTTACACAATTTCCTTCGATCTCGATCGTCGATCCAATATACAGGAGCTTCGTTCGCGCTCCACGAGCCAACCATGTTTCGTATAATTTTATTGTATCCTAGCAATCGAGAGATATTTCAAAATTTCCTCTCAGCGACTTAATAATTAAAAACGGAACTCTACATCGATTTACTGATCTACAAACTGTATCCCGAACCTTATATTCCATCGCTTTTGAAAACGTGACTTCGCGAGATGATAAAAAAAAGGATACAAAAATATGAAAAAAGCGAAGGAGATCGAAAAGAAAATTAAGAACCAAGCAACGATGCTAAAGAAATTATACACTAAACAGATTTTTTGAAATACTTAAATAACGAATGCTAAAAATTCACAAAAAGCAGGATACCGTTATTAGCGTAAAGCTACAAAATTATGAATAGATTCGTTAACACTAGAATTACCGACAATTAAACTGTACTTATTTGCATGAAAGAGATCAAACTGAAATTTACATTGGAAAACAAATTTTGATTTATACCTTCTGCAAAAAATCATAGTGAATTTTGGAAGCTTTATCACAGAAAAATTTATAAGATTTCTGTAAATAACCACCAATTGGTTATTTTGACTATTCTGCTAGTTCTAGTGTTAAAGGAAAAAAAAATTCTATACCATATATAAGCTTCGAAAGAATCTATTAATAAACACTGCCTCCTTTCTATTCGTCCATACGATTACACAGAAGAACCAACCGGTCTAACGTTCCTTGTTATTATTCCCTCTCGATGGTTAATTGGTGTGCGATGAAATTTCGTAGGATACAGGTAAACGAGCCCGATTGTATCCTGTCGAGCGTCGGTAATCTCCGCAGCGTTACACGAGGTGGTGAAAGTTCCGCCGTTGCGAACAGACAACACCAAGGCGCAGGGGAATAAGTACGGTGCAGGCTTGGCGCGGAAAACTGGCCAGAGGGGCGGCTGGTTCAAAGCGAACTCGCTGCAACAATGGACCCCGTGTGTTCGCGGATCGCTGCAATCAAATTCGATCAAGTGCGCTCGTTTCGTCATTTGAGGTTTCATTTGCGGCCGACACGTTGACGGGGAGCCACTCTGGAGCACTCGAAATTGCAGGCTTTGTACCGGTCACCGTCAATAAGCAATGCCTCTTTTCCGACTAATTTGTGATTTGCCGGTGAAAGATGCTGTTTCCACAATCTTTCTGTTTTCAAATCGCAAAGTAACGTGGTTTTTAAAATTTGCGACATTTTCTGGCTTCCGTTTGTGGATGAGCCTATTCACTTTCATTCTGTTTCTGGGATGAATGTTAACACTAGAAGTGCCAAGGTGAATGTTAACACTAAAGCTACCAAGGGGGTCAATATGATTTATTCATAATTTTTCATGGAAGATTCACCGTCAATAAGCAATGCCTCTTTTCCGACTAATTTGTGATTTGCTGGTAAAAGATGCTGTTTCCACAATCTTTCTGTTTTCAAATCGCAAAGTAACGTGGTTATTAAAATTTGCGACATTTTCTGGCTTCCATTTGTGGATGAGCCTATGTACTTTCATTCTGTTTCTGGGGTGAATGTTAACACTAAAGCTACCAAGGGGGTCAATATGACTTATTCATAATTTTTCATGGAAGATTCACTGTCAATAAGCAGTACTTCTTTTACGATTAATTTGTGATTTGCCGATAGAAGATGCTGTTTCGGCAATCTTCTTTTTTTGAAATTGATTCTTAAAATTTGCAACACATTCTGGCTTCCGTTTGTGAATGAGCCTATTCACTTCCATTCTGTTTCTGGGATGAATGTTAACACTAGAACTGCCAAGGAGGACAATATAACTTATTCGTAATTTTTCGTGGAGGCTTCATGGTACTTAAACTTTTAGAAATTTACTATGGTTTTTACTGTTATTACTAAGATTTATTTCCCTCATATTAGGTATTTTTCTTTTTTTACCCAATTTTCAGTTCTACTTTTTGTCGCAAATAAGTACACCCTAATTATCGGTAGTTCTAGTGTTAAATCGAAGAATTCCCTTGTGCTTCTCAAACACCTTATCAGAGGTCTGTTTAACAAAGAAAAAACAGTCCATGATATCAAATTTAATTAAAATTAGAAATTTCTCGTGTTTGAACCTCACTTTCAATTACACCCACCCATCCTTTCATATTTCTTGTACCTCGTCGCAGACCTCCGTGAAAGTACAAAACGAAGCCCATTCGAGCCCTTCGAGTTTTAATTTCCTCTATTATTCCGGCGTTTTCATGTTTCGCGTTCGTTCCACGAACGATCGCCGTCATTTGAACAACGAACGTTCGCCAGCTCGGAGGACCAAGCGTGTCGTCGTTTGCGAAATCAAATCGACGACGGGTCTAGCGTAGTGGATATGCGTGATCGTGGAAAATATAAAATATCATGGGAATATAGGATCGAACGGGTGTACGTGCATTTACACGGGTGTAGTGCATCTATATCGATGGCGAATTGCGAAATACGCGGGCATTCTCGGCGTCGAAAGAGCAAGGGAATCTCTTTCGCAGCGAGATGCTTCCCCGGCACGTGACGTAATATTACGTGCCTCACGGTCAAGAGGTGAAAACTGGTCGAACCTGCTGCCGCCGCCGCCGTCGTCGTCGAGAGATTTTCTCGCTGAAAAACCCACGTACCGTCGTCGAGTTTATAGCCTGTGTAAGAGCATCGATCGATTCTCTTCTCCTCTCCTTGTTCCTCGTCCCCTTTCTCTGTTCCCTTCTGCGCGCTTCTTCTTTTCCCTCGCGGCGGAAGTCTCTGCAGGGTCTCTCGAAGTATGCGGCTTGGCTGTCCGTAAAGCTGACATTAAAGAGGCAGCGTTAAATTTCCGAACTTCGCTCGCGGATGAAGTGCGCGCGCGCTAAGTTTTGGGGTTACTTCAGGTTGGATCAGGTTTTAAGGCGAATTTAATAGCACGCGGAATGCGGCGAAGGGAACAAATTCTGAATTTTGAACGCGTACACGGTGCAACACGGTTAATTTTGCATAATTGTTTTTTTTTTTTTACAAACTACGCTTCTAATTTTTCGCCGCATTCATTCCACCTTTTTCCGGCCTCTTCCACGATCCTTCTTCTCCATCGGTTGGTGTAGTCCTTGCAGGTTTTCAAACTGTGTGCACAGCTATTTGCAAGGTTCCTCTTTCTCCCGGAGTTTCCTCGCGTACTAAGAGGAAATTGATAGAAACCCCGGCCGGGGGATAAAAAGGAAACGACGAGCAAACGACGGCAGAGGGGGGACGGGGGCAATATTTTGCTTTTTATCGCGATATAACGACAACGGGGACGAAGACTGCTTTTCGGTTCAGGGAGGGTAAATTTATGCGTGACGACGCGCCATCGGATGCAGGGGAAACGAGCATCGCGAATCGAAATCGAACGGCGTGCGTTCCAGGCAAATGGAGGTTTTGCAATTAAGTGCGTTGAAAGCGAACGCTCGGTCGTGCAATTTTGGTTTCTTCGTTCCCGGTTCGATTAACGCGTGATTGCGTAACGATTGTACGATAAAAACGACGGATATAGCTGCTGAAAGTGGAGCTTGAAAAGCAAGAATCTTGCCTTTAAAATGGGACATAAAAATCGTTGATTAGGCCAAGTGTTAACACTAGAATTACCAAACCATAGATTTAACACCCATTAATCGAATATTGTAATGTGATAATGCATAGATTTAACCCTTTGCGCTCGAGAGGCGACTGTTAGTCGCCAAATGATAGTTTTGCAAATTCTCAGACTTTAGTTAATTTATTTATTAATCAGATCCAAAGATTAGTCATATATGTAAATTTTAGTATATTATTTAACTAAACTAAACAAACTTTAATATAAGTGAATCCTAGTAAATATTTTGCACTTGAAAATCTTTGAAGTCAGTATCGTCAGACGACCAACAGTTACCTCCCGAGTGCAAAGGGTTAATGTTTATTCATACGTTTATCATACACACCCTACACACTGATCCTTTCACACAAACATTCTTCCTCGTAACCCACACTCCATGATAACCCCACACCACCTGTAAAGCCGCGTCCACATAGAAGAGAACAGTTCGCGAGCAGCTCGCGAGCAGCACACGAATTGCTCGCGTGCGGTTCGCGAGCTATTCGCCAACGGAAAACGCAGCATATCCAGACTGGAGCTCGCGAACAGTTAGAAGCTTGTTCGCTCTGAATTCATGGGCAGTTCGCTATTAGCTTTTGCCACATACTGTGTTACAAACGCGTCCAGATACGCTTCGAGCTCGCGAACAGTTTCTTTGATGTACCGCTTCCCGAGCGAACCCTGTTCGCTGTTCGCTGAGGAGTTCGCTGCTCGCTGTTCGCGAAAGTGTCCACACTGCTGGCGAGCACAGCTCGCGAACAGCAGTGTGGACGCGACATAAGAGGAACCAGATAATCAGGGGTGACGATGGCCAAAGTGGTCATTAGGGCCCCCATAAACCAGAGGTCTTCAATAAGGGTTGGGACCGAGTACGCGCGAGACTCGGTCACGGCCGCTGACACTTTCCAGGCCCGCACCAAGGGCGGGTTTGTTTTTCGGGAAAGTGCCAAGTGGGGATGCGCCCATAAAAGCATGAGAAAAAGGGCATAGTTAGTTTAATAAGACAGCAAACGTATTTTATGAACGAACGGCCTTTTTGTAAAGAATTTAAGTAACCCTCACAATCCGCTCATCGGATTCGCACGATTCCGCGATAACTTCGAAACCCGGTTCCCAAACGGTTGCGCAAACTTAAACGCGATCCCTCCGTTTGTTTTATCGAACCGCCAAATTTATCGGCATCCAACTTTCTCTGGCTAAAGCAAGCAGGAAGAAAATCGCGGTGGCCGTGGCACGACGAGCGGAGAAACCACTCCGTGTAAGACAACCAAGAAGAGAGGAATGTCGCGCGGCTCGATTGATTTATCGATCGCGCCCGCCGATCGATCGTGAGGGAGAGAGGGATGGCCGCGGTCGTGGCGGCTCTGGAGCACGTAACGGCGAGTTTGGAGCGGGGAAAGGGCGGAAAAATGGCGGGGACGGTGTTCGGAAAATACAGGAAATCCGATGTTCTTGCGGTCGTTAAGGTTAATGGGTATCGAAGGAGCATCGATGGTAGTTTTGGCGAGAAAGAAATGGCCGACGGTTGAAGAGAGGAACACAGATGTCGAGGAGAGCCCGGTGGCTGGCCGTTCTCGTTGTTTTGATCGACCAACGGTACACGATTCATCATTTATAATTGGCTTATAATTTCCGTTTAATTATGGTTCGGTATATATGCTCGTTGCACCTGAAAAATTGATGAAAACGTTCGTCTGGTTTCACTGATAACTATTAATTTCGCGTTAACGAGGCGCGTTGCTCGCCAGTCTTCGCGCGTTCCGTTTTTCTCTGATCAGAATGATTAATATTTTTTCGCGGATTTTATGGACACACGCGAATTAGGCTGTTGAACGTGACCATTTAAAGGGGTGCCAGTTAGCTGTTAACTTTTTGAAGTGAAACTTGTTGAATGAAAACGTCGGAGTGGAGTCTGTGAGTTGAATCACTATGGTGGTGATATAAGACCGTCGTCTTTGAAATTAAGTTCTTTAAAAATTATGGAAAAAATAGGAAAGTAGCCTTTTCTTTTTTATTTCAAAAATTTAAACGATTAGATCATACGGTGTTCAAAGAATGTTGTTTTGTTCTAAGCGTACTTTTCTTTCCCCGGTGTTTAAAATGTTTAAGGTATAAGGTATTGATATTTATGGTGCTTAACACTATTCCTACTGAGATTTCACGTATACCTATTCCTATCGCAACATTCCCACGTAAGATAGACTACAAATTTTTCTCAAAAAATAAACAATGAAAAAAGAAGTGAATATTGAAAAATAGATTATACGTATATTTGAGAAAAAGTATAAAGTTTAAAGGCGATTCAATTACGTTGCATCTATGAAATTCTAATCGAAATTTTAAAAACGGTCATTTGACCGGTTGTGGTAGGAATAGTGTTAAGATACGTTACATTAATGTGTGTAAGATAATTGTAAGTATAAACGTGATGACGATAGAAAGCAAGAAGTGATTAAGAATTGAATGAGTACCTTGAAGTTAGACACGTGACGTGACTCATTGTAACTCATTAGAATATTAAACGAGGTATTATGAATGGAAGTCACACAGGCATTAAACGATAGAATAATTGTTCGCATGAGAAGATGACAAGTAGCTCGATGTTGCGATACTATCGCGAGCGTGAATACTTTGTTGCTATTAGCAACCTCCACGCGCGTTAAATACTTTCTTGTATAATTTATCGAGAATTTTATTACGTTATCCGCCGTCGTGAACTTGCATTATAATCGTTACCGCGATAGGCGATCGGCAATCTGTTACCTGCGAATGATTCATGTTCACCTGATATATCTGATCTCATAATTTACCATGATAAACAATTGATAAATCTGAATTCGCTTAATAATCTTCGCTGATAAATACTGAAATTATTTTTTATTTGATTAACCCCTTAATACAGTTTTTTTTTTAAACCGGCCAAAACAAATCAACTTTTTTTTTAATGTAAAAGAACACAATTGAGAACGTTGTCTTGGCAAGAAAATTAAAAAAATATAAAAATAATCAAAATTTTTATTGTATTGTAAATTTTATTGTCGCTCGAATTATTTCGGGCGTGCTCGTTAAGGGGTTAAATAAAATTTGGTATATTGTATATTGATAAAAATGAAAACTGCAATTTTTATACTCATTTTTTAATTTATTCTTTATTGAGCAACACTTAATGTAACTTTGGAACTTTTCTTAGACTTCGTGCATCGAACGTTGCGTTTCGTTTTTATCGTTACAACGTGAAACGACAAAACGAGTCTCAATTGTAATGCCGTGCTCATGACAACGTAATGTAGAGAGTTGTTGCCTTTTAAGGTGTGCGTGGGTATGCCGCAGAATTTTACGTGTTTCGCGATTGCGCGAAGGGTATGTGTCGATTTCCATGTAAAGAAGTCTGTAACGTTTCTGAAGGAACGTGTAAACGATGGAACTTTTACAAAATACACCGATCGTTCTACACTGCTGCAAAAACTAGGCTATTCTGCGTTGCATAAAACCCACAATATCTTGGCTATAAAAATGTTTATATTCATCGTTTATAAGTCCTCGGCTAATGATTTCCAAATTTTATAGCCCCTCGAAATTTTGCACATGGACGAAGTTCTGAATATTAAACGATAAATAAACAGTTTTTGTTACAGTGGTTATGTAACCCAAGAGCTATCAATTTCTTGTTTCATGCGAAACTCAAATTTAGAATTGCAATATGTAGGTATTACCAAAAAAAAACACGTTCAACCTTCGGTTTTAATGACGTCAAACATGATATCATTCGATGCATAACAAAGCATTAACTTAGTCGAACTAGGTTCAAATTGAGTTCGAATTAGATTCGGATCGAGTTCGAATTAGGTTCAAATCGAGTTCGAAGTTGGTTTAGATCGAGTTTGAATTAGGTTCGGATCGAGTTCGAATTTGGTTCAGATCAAGTTCTAATCAGGATTAGATCGAATTCGAATTAGGTTCAAATTGAGTTCGAATTAGGTTCAGATAGAGTTTGAATTAGGTTCAGATCAAGTTCGAATTAGGTTCGGATCGAATTCGAATTAGGTTCGAATCGAGTTCGAATTAAGTTCAAGTTGAGTTCGAATTAGGTTGAAGTTCAGTTCGAATTAAGTTCAAATTCAGTTCGAATTAGCTTCGAGTTAAGTTTAGATCCGTTTCGACCATATTTAGTTAAACTTCGCAACGACTTTCACATTCAAACTTACCTTTCAACGACGATTACAGACTAATCGATACGCGACTCTCGTTAATCCCGTAACAACGCATACAGGTATGCGTAAGGTACGTGTACGACGATTAAAAGGTGTATATTCGATTATAATCGACTAGGATCGTCTACTGGACAATGAGTCGTCTCACAGCGATGGTTATTAGGTTATCGCGATGGAAATCGCGAACGCTGCCGCTACTTGGATCTCGTTTACGACTCGAGCAGCTCGAATATGGACCGGTAATGAGCGGCATTGTTTGCCGGCCGATGCCTCGCTGTAGGTTTTCATTCCTCCTCTTCGACGGATACGCCGTTAATTATTAAGCGGGTACTTCGCCATTATGCGCCGCGCGATCCTTAATGCCGCCCTACGCCGGCCGATTATCGGCGATCCCCTTCAACGGATATCGCGATGGTCTTCGAATGGCGTTCATCGTCCGATCGACGGCTGAATGGTAAAATATGCGCGTTCTTAACCCTTTGAACGCTATAAACGTATATATGGGTTCTCACACAATCGTTAAATCTGGGCTATGAACGCATATATGGATTCTGACACAACCATTAAATATAGGATATAAAAACGTATATGGGTTATCACACAATCATTCTATTTAGGCTATGAACGCGTATATGGGTTCTCACACAACCATTTAATCTGGGCTATAAACGTATATATGGATTCTCACATAACCATTCAATTTAGGTTATAAATGCATATAAGGGTTCTCACACAATCATTAAATCTAGGATATAAAGACGTATATGGGTTCTCACACAATCATTCCATTTAGGCTATGAACGCATATGAGTTCTCACACAACCATTTAATTTAGGCTATGAACGCGTATATGGGTTCTCACACAATCATTCAATTTAGGCTATAAACGCGTATATGGGTTCTCACACAACCATTCAATCTGGGATATGAAGACGTGTATGGGTTCTCTCACACGACCTTTAAATCTGGGCTATGAACATGTATATGGGTTCTCACATAACCATTCAATCTGAGCTATGAACGCTGTACAGTTTTATAAAATAGCGTGCCCTATCGTAAAAAGTGGGTGGTTCACATCACACGCTTAACGTCGCACAACTCAGCGCTCAAAGGGTTAACCCTAAGTTTACGGGACTTTATGAGCAAAATTTGCAAAAACTATTATTCTTAGCAACTTTTGTCAACTTTTATCGAGATATCTATTTCCCTCTCGGTTCTGCAATTTCAAATTCCGTTTATTGTGTACCTTATTCTATGGTATATGTATATTGGGAATAGATATACAAAAGATGTTTGTAAATCTAGCGTTAAGGTAGTTACGGTGTAGGATTACAAACGACCATTGACGCTGTGTGAAGCGGATCGTGTTGCAAGCGCGACAAAAGAAACCTTGTTTATTAACGTAAAACATGACTCGTGTGATAATTAGGTCGTAATGAGTAACGAGATACGTGGAACGTGGTGTGTACGGCGACTCACGAAATCGAGGATATTTCCCTTCCTCTTATGCTTTGTTTCATCGAAATTTAGTTGCGGCTCGAAAAATTGCAATGCAAATAGCTTCCCATTAATGGTAATAATAGATCTGAGGAATTCATCGCGCACACAAGGTGTCCAAGTTGAAGAAGATCGACCAAGACTAAACGGCTTTGTTTTTTCAGTTATATAAAAAAATGATCAAAAAAATTTCTGATGCGTGCAACAAAAATGTTTTCTTCTCTGTATCTCTCATTTGAAACCACGAGCATTTTTTGTTTTGTTAACACTTAGCCTACCGAATGCGGGGATCACCCATTTTTTCCTTGACAAAGCAGTGCCATTGATTCTATTTACTTTTTTTATTAGTTGGTCCTAAGCTGATGTTGAATTTATTAAAAATTGTATTTTAAAAAATTTATGAACAGTACTAGCTCAAGACTAACTAATAACAAAAGCAAACAGAATCAATTGCAGCGCTTTTTTGAAGACAAAATGGGAGATCTCCCCATTTGGTTGGCTAAGTATTAATAGCAGAACAGCTTTTCGGATAGCCTCCTTCTGCTTGGACATCCTGTATAACGTTCGATGTTTTCAAGAGGATAAATGTCCTCGATCGAACAGGATAACGTTACGTTATCACTTAGCCGACCGAACGGGGAGATCTGCCATTTTGTCGCCAACAAGGCGCTGCAATTGATTCTATTTGCTTTTGTTATTGGTTAGTCTTGAACTAGTACTGTTCATAAATGTTCCAAAATACAATTTTTAATAAATTTAACATCAGCTTAGGACCAACTAATAACAAAAGTAAATTAGAATCAATGGCACTGCTTTGTCAAGGAAAAAATGGGTGATCCCCGCATTCGGTAGGCTAAGTGTTAACGCTAAACCTACCGACAGGTTAGGGTATACTTATTTGTGACGAGTAAATCAAATTGAAAATTATATTTAAAAAGTACCTAATACAAGTGAAGTAAACCGTAATGATTGCAGCGAAAATCAAAAGGTGTAGACGACACGAAAATTTACAAAATTTCCGTAAAAAATCACGAATTGTTCATTTTGACCGGTCTTGGTAGTTACAGCGTTAATCCATAGAGAAGTATAGAAGAAACGAAGGGGTGTTCCAAGTTCAAGTTCGATTGTTAATTAGCGTACACGGCTAAATGAGTAATATTCGAGTATAACAGGAAACACGGTTGGGATTCAAGTTTATATTAAGGATAAGCTAGGTCGGCGTGATTTATAGATCTGCATGCCCGAACATTGGCGGATAAACATTACAAATTAATTCGTTGAGTGGTATAAAAATAGGCGCTATTCGTATCTTTTCGCCGAGTTGGCGTTGACGTTGTCAAAAAGTATGTTAATCGTGAGCGATTTCGAATGGAACTTCTGTTGACCCGTGACATTTATGAGAAATACGATTTCCGTTCACGGCCAACGAATATTCTTCCATTTAATATAAATGTGAAACGTGATCGTAAAAAAGAAGTATACTCATCATCGTATACAGTGGCCGTAGAACGTGTATATACAGTTCTTAACCCTTTCGCCTACGAGCGACATTCGCGCGACGACCTGTGTGTACGAATGCCGACTTAAAAAATTTACCATTTTGAATTAAATTACTAGGAATTATAATTCGATGTTTAACTATCCTAACTTGTAATTTTATTTATAAGAATAGCAAAATTGAAAATTTTAATTTGAATATATAAATCAATATATATATTCTTTGATACCAAATCCTATCGAAAAGCTGAAATTACAATAAACTGAAACCCGATTCTTCGGCTCTCGAATGAACTAATCTGAAACGTTCCGCGCCATAAAGTATTGTTATACACGGATGCCGTGTTGCATCCACAAAGTGATTCCGATGAAATCTAATTAACATTAAAGCGCACATTTCAATCGCATGGAAGCTCGAACTAAATCCTCAAGTCAGATCAATCAAAATCCCGTGCGATCCTATTTAGGCGCGCTTAAAGCTAACGCGAGACCAGGCTGGATGCAGAGAGGGCCATTTAGCGAAATGGCACGGCGCGTTCACCGTGGATCCTCGTAATAATGATGCATGCAATCACGATGCCACTCGACGGAACGAGGCTGCGAAACAAGACGGTCTGTCACGGCTGGGACACGGCGCGCGCATAATCGGGCGAGGAAACAGGCGAGTTACAATTAAACGAAAGTCTAATTAAATTCGAATTAGCCCGGTCGCGAAACGAGGAAGCGTCGTTGGCGAAAACGCGGCCGGCGAAACGTTTCGCAAAACAATCGCGCGTGCTTGTCATCGATGTCGCTCGTTAACTCTTCGACTGCCGCGCAATATTCGCTTGTCGGTCGCGCGCATCGTTATGCTCGTTCACCAAAATCCACGTTCACCGTTTGCAGTCGCCGCTAATCAGACGAATCAATAAATTGCTATGCAGATAGTTAAGGAAAATAAGTGTAATAATTAAGGAACAGTTCTTTTTTTATCTTTCATTTTTTTTTTTTTTTATGTGACTGTTTAACGTCGCATCGACTACCAGGTTATGAGCGACGGGTTCAATAGTGGGTGTTAGATTTTGTTAGATAGATCGGAGTCGAATAG
Organism: Tetrapedia diversipes; assembly: GCA_033822845.1. Taxonomy (NCBI): domain Eukaryota; kingdom Metazoa; phylum Arthropoda; class Insecta; order Hymenoptera; family Apidae; genus Tetrapedia; species Tetrapedia diversipes. The sequence continues at coordinate 726,510 of JAOPTO010002300.1, forward strand.
ATATTCCAATGTATTTTTTATATTCTTTTCTGAAGTCGGTGCCGTGTGGGGGATAATTTTATGCTTTTTTCTATAGGCTTCAAATTTTATACAATCGTATAGAAGGTGGTGAACAGTAATTTTGGTACGACAGGTATTGCTTTTTTTTATCTTGTTTTGTCTACAAAATTTGAAATAGAAAGTGCAATTGGAAAAGTAGAAAATAAGATGGATTATAAGATGGAAAAATGGAAAATTGTAAACTGGAAGTGTCCTAAGCCAGTAGGCAAGGATTCAATAAATGAATAAAAATTAATGAATTCTGTGCAACAGCAGTTTAGTCAAATTATCGTGCAAATTTAGAAAGCATATGTATAGGGAATTCTACTTTTATTTATTTAGTACAGCGAGATATATAATATAATTAAATAAAATAATATAATAAAATAAGCTGAAGGTAGACACGCGAGGGCGTATTTATAATACGCCTTCAAAAATCAAAGGGTTAAGGAGGTAATTAAGAGGGTGAGTTGAATTTTGAGGATGTGCTTCTAATTCAAGCTCAGGAATTTTAACACTTAGTCGACCAAACGGGGAGATCTCCCATTTTTTCCTTGACAAAGCAGTGCCATTGATTCTGTTTACTTTTGTTATTAATTAGTCCTAAGCTAATGTTGAAATTATTAAAAATTGTGTTTTGGAAAATTTATGAACAGTACTAGTTCAAGACTAACCAATAACAAAAGCAAACAGAATCAATTGCAGTACTTTGTTGAGGACAAAATGGGAGATCTCCTCATTCAGTCGGCTAAGTGTTAAGCATTCGAAATTTGGAACGCAAATGTTAAAATTTTTTAATTTTGAATATTATCTTGGAATTTTAATATTTATGCAAGCGTTGAAAGTTTTATGGTTCGAATTTAAGAATGAAATATGTTTAAAAACGAAGTTATTAAGACGGTGATTATTATCCTCAATTATTCGTTTCGAATTCTTCATCAGTGGAATAAGCATTCCAATTTAATAGGAGAGATTTCTTTTGGTGTTAATTCCAAAAGTCAAAAATGATGTTCTTATGGTAATAAGAACTTTCGTTTTTTTTCTACGCAGAATATTATTGAAAATGAGGAACAACGACCTTTGCTTTCTTCTTCATAAGTTTGCACGTTTGATTGCTCGTGATTTTATAATTATTAGCGAGGAATTTCTAGCAAAAATATCGGATGCTAAAAATAAGCGTGTTTATTTTAAAACCGGATAGAGGAATGAGATGTATGGCATCAACTTCGGCGTGTTGTTGCATAGAAGAAGAAGGATGACTTTTAGTCCTTGTTAAATAAACCAGTTGGACTTTGCACCAGTTTGGACTTTGAAGTAGAAAGCGAGCGCAGCAGCGTTGAATAACACACTACTTAAGAAAGTAGCAGTTATAACATATTAAGTAATTTATAACAAAGTGATGGTGCTGCGCTTCAATTTTCTATCATCATCCTGTTCCCTCTATTTTTCTTAATCACCTTACTTAACAAATTTAATCGTAATATCAGGTAACATTTTATAACAAACACAAAAGATCGAACAACAGCTCGCTTTAATTTAGCGTTTCTAACATTAACAATATTCCTATTACAACCGGTCAAATGACCGTTTTTCAAATTTCGATTAGAATTTCATAGAATTTCAACGTAATTGAATCGCCTTTAAACTTTAGACTTTTTCTCAAATATACGTATAATACATTTTTCAATATTCACTTCTCTTTTCATTGTTTATTTTTCGAGAAAAATTTGTAGTCTCTCTTACGTGGGAATGTCGCGTATAGGTATACGTGAAGTATCGGTAGGAATAGTGTTAATCATTATTAAGCTTTGTCATTCTAAAAGATAAACGATATCCCAGCATAAAATATGAAATATCTAATTTTTGGATGAACATGAAAATTCAATCAGAAATTCTCGATAAATTATTCAGTAGCGTCGCAAGAAAAAAAGAACGAAAAATGTCCAACAGAAGACGTTAAGTTCTAACTACAGCATACGCTAATAGCATCGACTACATTCATTAATCTCCCGCCATCGCCAAAACCTTGACGAGTAACAATATCCAAAGCCATCGCAAACGTATCTTTACATTTACATCGTATCTCTACCGTGCTCGACTGTGATCGCGATTTCGATTCACGGTCGAAGCCGGAATTCCTGTGCGCGCGTAGAGAAGCAAGAACAAGCGAAGACGAGGGAAAAAATTCGGCCTCATTAATTATTCATACGCAAAGGAGCATCGTTTTATTAAAAGGAATAAGTGGCCGGCGGGAGGGAAAAGGGAATCGCCACGATGAATACCCATGACGACCTCTTCCTGCCCGACAGACAAATGCCGGAAAGAGCTTTAAAACCCGCCGAGACAAGGATACATCGCGGACAAAGTATGCAAATGCGGCCCATAAAAGCGTGCACGCTAGAGATACAAACGGCAGGAGATGAGTAATCGACGTTGCTCTCTCTCTTTCTCTCTCCCTCTCCCTGTATGGCTCTCTCTTTCTCTCTGTATGACTCTCTCTTTCTTTTTCTTCCTCTCTCTGTATGGCTCTCTCTCTGTGTATGACTCTCTCTTTCTCTTTCTCCCTCTCTCTGTATGACTCTCTCTCTCCCTCTGTATAGCTCTCTCTCTTTCTCTTTCTCCCTCTCTTTGTATGGCTCTCTCTCTCTTTGTATGACTCTCTTTTTCTCTTTCTCCCTCTCTCTATATGGCTCTCTCTCTTTCTCTTTCTCCCTCTCTATGTATGGCTCCCTCTTTCTCTTTCTCCCTCTCTCTGTATGGCTCTCTCTCTTTCTCTTTCTTCCTCTCTCTCTTTCTCTTTCTTCCTCTCTCTGTATGACTCTCTCTTTCTCTTTCTTCCTCTCTATGTATGGCTCTCTCTTTCTCTCTTTCTCTCTCTCCTTCTCTTTCTCTGTCTCTGTTACGAATATAGAAATACACGGTGTGTGCATCGTGGCTGGTAAACAGAGACTTGCGCTCGCGTGTGTATCGCCTCGATCCGCTGAAGATATGCAAAGCTGGGTAAACAGAGAGCCCCGCCTTTCATCTCTAACCTGTGTCTTCGAATCAGCCGGTAAATAACGCTGACGATCAAAAGTTATGGATCTCCAGGTTTAGAGATGAATTACGACACTCACGGTGCTGTGAGAACTGTCAATTATTCTTCACCGACGTCTGTATTACAGATAAAAAAGACTGGTGCTCGGCTAAAAGTAGGGTAAGACAGTAGCTTATGTAAATTTATAAACGAGGAAACGCTTTACAGTTCGTATATACATGAATGAATTAGTCGATTACTATGGAATTAAAGTAATTCGTTTACTTTTGTCGATTGTTCTATCTTAAATTTCTGCTGGTTACTGCGAGAAATTAATAGCATTCACTTTACGAAACTAGTAACTTTAGTAACATTAACATACTTTGTATGTCAAGTAATGTTACTCATTTTATAACGTAACAATAAATTTAAAGAAGACTAGTGAAAAGGACATCTCTATAATCACTGTTACTCTTAACCCTTTGCACTCGAGAGGTGATTCTTAGTCGTCTAATGATACTGACTTCAAAAATTTTCAAATTCGAAACATTCACTAAGATTTGCCTATATTAAATGTTATTTAGTTTATTTAAGCGATATACTAAAATTTACATGTATAACTATTTAATTTCTGAGTCTCACTAGTAAACAAACTAACTAAAGTCTGAAAATTTGTGAAACGATCGTTTGGTGATTAACAGTCGCCCCTCAAGCGCAAAGGGTTAACACTTAACCAACCAAATGGAGAGATGTCCCATTTTTTCCTCGACAAACCACTGTCACTGATTCTCTATACTTTTGTTATTAGTTAGTCCTGAACTAGTGTTGAATTCATTAAAAATTGTACTTTGAAAGAGCAAAAAATGCATTTGAAGAACTTTGAACAACACTAGTTGAAAACTGACTAATAATAAACGTAAGTAGATCAATGGCAAAGGAAAGACTGTGAGATTTCCACATTCGTTTGGCAAACTGTTAATTACCAGCTTTTCATGGTATTGTCAACGATATTCAAGAGAAATATCACCGAACGAGATAAGTTGCGGAACGTGTACACGTTTGCTGTTTACATTTAAGAGTATCTCGCCTTGTTGGCGTAGTACACGGTTAATCGTGGAATAACCACGTCTGATTATGGACGGGGTAAATCTACTTGAGGAGCTCGGGACGCAGGAGTTGGAAACGGAATACAGAGAGGTTCTCGGGAATGGAGGAGAGTGATTTGTTGTTTGAGTCACGTCTGTCGCGCAGAAATGATCTTCAGAATGACGAAGTCGAAGCCTTTCGACGGAATTAATAATAAATTATTGTTTATCTAATGAAGGAAGTGTGCGAATATCTACATTCCTGGCAATTTTTAAATTAAACCATATCCTACCTTTAACAAAAACAGTTTTATTGCTCGATGCAATAATGTAACTGTAATATGAATCACGTAAATTCTTTTTATTCGTTAAAATATTGTTGTTTCTGGAAATTTTCGCACAAAAATCTTCTATCCCGCTTTAACCCTTTTAGTGCCGGAGGCCGATATATCGGCCTGCACCTCGTAGCACTTTATTATTCACATTGTGAGAAAACTCTATCTTAAAATAAATTTATAATAAATTATACATAGTCTAATTTCATTATTTAATACACTGTTTTCCGAATTATGTAAATATTGCTTTTCGTTTGGTTTTTATGAGTCTTTTCCCAAATCCTAGTAAAATCGTTAAATTCGATCGGTTATCTTCGCATAGGCACCTCTGTTTCGCCTGGCGAAAGGGTTAAGACGAGGAGTAAAGAATCTCCAGGGTGAATTTTCGAGACATCTGAAAAAATCTTTAACCCTTTGCACTCGAGATGTGACGGTTAATCGTCTAATGATACTAACTTCAAAAATGTTTAAATTTGAAGTATTCTCTATGATTCGTTTATATTAAACGTCGTTTAGTTCGGTTAAGTGATATACTTAAATTTACATATGTGACTGTTTAATCTCTGAGTCTGACTAATAAACAAACTGACTAAACTCTGAAAATTTGCGAAACTATCATTTGGTAATCAATGGTCACCTCTCAAGTGTAAAGGGTTAAGATCCGTAATAAGAATCTTCAGGATGAATTTTCGGGACATCTGAAGAAATCCTCTGACCGATTTGCATAAATAGGAAGAATTTTGCGATAATACACAGGCTCTTGTTACGAGGCACGCGCAAGAAGCGGAAACACCGTGGCGGTTAAATATGGAGAAGGATGTTATTTACAGTGCAACGTCGTCTGGCGGACGAAAACTAACCATTTTAAATGCTCGCGTTTTTCCTTGCGCGAAAAATTGAAGAATTCGCTGAAAAATTTCATAAAAGGACGGCCGCCCGGACGGGGGAAAAAATCCTGCTAAAGGTAGATCCGCGAGCCAACCTTTTCAGAGATAAAACCTCTCTTTAATCCGAGTAAAAAGTTCTCTTTCTTGTCGATCCTCCGTCTACTTTCCAAGCGTCGCTCCGAGCACCGGCAGCGACTTGCGAAATAATAGTCTGGAAATTATTTTTGAAAGCTTGGTGATACGAAATCTCCTCTTAAAAAGAATACAGATCGAAATCTTTATACACGCTGTTATGAATTCACGTACCTACAAAAACGGCCAAGTCTATGGATAATAAATTACACGAACGCGGTGCATAAATTTTGTACTCCTCAGGGATTCTGTTGCTTCGATTTTGCACGATTTCGAACTTTTACGCACTCCCAAGTAATAAAGTAGACAAATGTTATGCAAATCTCATTCCATTTTAATTTCTTTTTCTTTTATTTTCTATTTTATTTATTTGTGGGAGGAAACCGTTTAGAGTACATAGAAGAAAATACAGTATAATCGTAAGAGTTTAAACAACGCAACAATTGATGTCCCCGAAAAAGGGACGGCCCAGTAGTCTGCTCGACTCACGATGTTTCCTCAGAGGGGACATCCGACCGCAAAGGCTTAACGCTAGAATTACCGACAATTATAGTGTACTTATTTGCATGGAAGAGATCAAATTGAAAATTACCTCAAAAGATATCGAATACCTAGAAAACAAATCTTTATTTATACTTTCTGCAGAAAATCATAGTAAATTTTGGAAGCTTTATAACAATGAATTTTGGAAGCTTTATAACAGTGAATTTATATGATTACTGTGAATAATCACCAATTGGTCATTTTGACTGCTCTGCTATGAAATGTACATTAACACTAGAACTACCAACAGTTAAAGAGTACTTATTTGCATGGAAGAGATCAAATTGAATACTATATAAAAAAAAAACACAGAATACGTAAAAAACAAATCTTTATTTATGCTTTTTGCAGAAAATCATAGCAAATTTTGGAAGCTTTACCACAGGGAATTTATAAGGTTGCTATAAGTAATCATCAATTGGTCATTTTCACTGCTGTACTAATTCTAGTGTTAAAAAGTTGAATTTTTAAAAATGTGCGAAAGTCGAGAGGCGCCTGTGTAATATAAATCGAAACCCTAATTTGAAACGTAACATCAACGATCCCACTTAACCGATTGCTGGCTCGAGGCTTGGCGCATCGGTAACAATAGTAACAGTGGCAATAAAATTATAATAGGAAAGCTGTAGTGCTTGGAACGCAGCGCTCGAAGTTTTGAAGGGGTTTTGAAGTGCGTCGTGTCGGAAAGTTTGAATGGTGGTCGCCGGGGCGTAGGAAGCCCAGATGGCCGGGCCACCGGAAACGCTTGGCCCCCTTAGCCTTCGTCCACGGGAATTATACGGGATCGTACGGAATTCAAAAGGGCCCGGAGGGTCGGGGGTGGGCATAAATGAAGGCCGGCCGCGAACAATTACGAGACACGAGGGACGGAAGAGCGTGACCGGTTCGGACAAATTGCTTCTCGATTTATGGCGACTGCCACGAGAACTCTGTGCGTTACCATAGCGGTGGTGGTACGATTTGTGCGCCGGTCGTGCAGAAATGGCTCGAGTGAAAATACTATTATGGTATGCAAATAGAAAAAGCGAGACGTTTCTGAAACTACAAATTAGAAGAATAATCAACAAGTGTTCTTTCATGATTCTTTCAAAACTGTCTCACACGCACTTCTCTCGATCCTTATGTTTTTTTGCACATTCATTCTTAATCTTTTTCGCAAAAATTCGCATCAAGTCGATACATTCGATCACGGTTACTAAAAATTCCTGGGTAAAACTTATTTTTGTGCATTCATTCTTAATCTTTTACGCAAAAATTCGTATCAGATCGATACATTCGACCATAGTAACTCAAAATTCCTGGGCAAACCTTTTCGTTTGCTTGTTATTAATTAATTCAACTGCCCTTCGCATTTTCTCGAAATGAGTTACCATGGCGGTGGTGGTAGTACGATTTGTGCGCCGGCCGTGCAGAAATGGATCGGGTGAAAATACTATTATGGTATGCAAATAGGAAAAGCGAGAAGTTTCTGAAACTACAAATTAGAAGAATAATCAACAAGTGTTCTTTCATGATTCTTTCAGAACTGTCTCACGCGCACTGCTCTCGTACCCTATGTTCTTTTTTGTACATTCATTCTTAATCTTTTTCGCAAAAATTCGCTTCAAGTCGATACATTCGACCATAGTAACTCAAAATTCCTGGGTAAAACTTTTCGTTAGCTCGTTATTAATCATTTCTCAGTTGCTCTTCGCATCTTCTCGAAATTATACTCTACAAGTACCCGTGAATTGAGAAAATTCAAAGTTTTTAAATTTTCACGTTATTAAGAATTCCTCAGCTTTTCTAAGTTCGAACGTTTTCAAATTCGTCGCCTCTAGCGTTCTCGCGTATAAAAATTTCACGTAGCGATGCCGGATGGTATCTACTAATATTCAGTTTTCCAGGCTGAAAGAAAAGTGAAACGAGGTATACGCGGGCATGTATGAATGAAAGAGGAACACTATCGTTTCGCAACGAGGCACAGTTGCGCGGAAGGATTTTCAGGAACAATAAAGCGCTCCCGTTTCTCTGGCACTTTTAATTAATCAACGCCGGTAACGATGCGCCGCGAAGAAAGGGATCATGCAAACAGTCGATAGGGGAGCACGTGTTCGTTGAACCGCGTTACACACCTAATTAGTCGGCGCGATGCTAATTGGACCCCCGTTACATCGAACCCGTTTCTTCGCTGCATCCTAAAGGATGCTCGGCAGCAACGCGCTTTTTCTTGTGCTCCGTGTATAATACTTCGCCTGAAAATTAATCCAACATAGCAGGATACAGAAATATAGAAAACTTAAAATTTGTACGCTGAAAAAACGACTTCGAATCTGATTTCACAATTTTCCGACCGTGAAGAAATCGGATACTCGTATTTTTGATGTAAGCTTTAATAAGCTCGCTAAAGTATGCAAATTTACACCAAGAAAAAGTCAAAATTGAACATTACGTGAAAACACACCTTGCATAAGGGCAACGAATCCCTCATTCATATCTTTTTTGAGCGGACAAAGGGTTGAACGCGACTGCCGTGTTCTTCTCCCCCTCTCTATCGATTCTTGATAGCCAACGACATAGTATTATAGCGACCCCTGATACTTGAGTATATTTTATTCGCAAAAAATCATAGTAAATTTTTAAAACTGCACTTTCTTTAACTTAATAGCTCCATAAAAGATTCGCCAAAATTCGTCGTTTCAATCACTCTACCCGATAGTTCAATTATCAAACAAATCCTAATATTATTTAATTCCCCCATAATTTCGTCTTAGAGCTCAAAAAAATCGATTCGTCAAAATTCGTCGTTTCAATCGCTCTACCCCATAGTTCAATTATCAAACAAATCCTAATATTATTTAATTCCAATAATTTCGGTTTGGAGCTCAAAAAAATCGATGCTGTTTAGCAACGGAGGGTCGCCTCTCGAACGGACAAAGGGTTGAACGCGACTGCCGTGTTCGCCTCCCCCTCTCTATCGCTTCTTGATAGCCAACGACATAGTATTATAGCGACCCCTGATACTTGAGTATATTTTATTCGCAAAAAATCATAGTAAATTTTTAAAACTGCACTTTCTTTAACTTAATAGCTCCATAAAAGATTCGCCAAAATTCGTCGTTTCAATCACTCTACCCGATAGTTCAATTATCAAACAAATCCTAATATTATTTAATTCCCCCATAATTTCGTCTTAGAGCTCAAAAAAATCGATTCGTCAAAATTCGTCGTTTCAATCGCTCTACCCCATAGTTCAATTATCAAACAAATCCTAATATTATTTAATTCCAATAATTTCGGTTTGGAGCTCAAAAAAATCGATGCTGTTTAGCAACGGAGGGTCGCCTCTCGAACGGACAAAGGGTTGAACGCGACTGCCGTGTTCGCCTCCCCCTCTCTATCGCTTCTTGATAGCCAACGACATAGTATTATAGCGACCCCTGATACTTGAGTATATTTTATTCACAAAAAATCATAGCAAATTTCTAAAACTGCACTTACCTTAACAATAGTTCCATAAAAGATTCGTCAACATTCGTCGTTTCAATCGCTCTACCCGATAGTTCAACTATCGAATAAATTTTAATATTATTTAGTTCCAATAATTTCGTCTTAGAGCTCAAAAAAATCGATTCGTCAAAATTCGTCGTTTCAATTGCTCTACCCCATAGTTCAATTATCAAACAAATCTTAATATTATTTAATTCCAATAATTTCGGCTTGGAGCTCAAAAAAATCGATGCTGTTTAGCAACCGGAGGGTCGCCTCTCGAGCGGACAAAGGGTTGAACGCGACTGCCGTGTTCGCCTCCCCCTCTCTATCGATTCTTGATAGCCGTTGATAACAGGCAGCGTCGCAGCCGCAGCCGGCTGCCGGTGGAATTCTAATGAATTTCATTAGCGACAATGACGATTAAAGTGATAACGTGCTCGTCTTCCGCCGCCGTCGTCGTCGTCTCGCCGACGTAGCACTCGGGCGGCCCCGCGTTTACAGCCGTGAATCAGTGCGCACGTCTATCAAGAAATCGATTCCGCTCCGTCGGCTACGACCACTTTAGAACCCGTTCCTCCGCGGGAGGAACTTAAAGCAGCCCTTATCCGCAACTTAACTCGTTCGTCGTAAACGTCTTTGCCTGAGAATTCGAGCACCCTCCCTTCTCCGCCCCTCCGCCCCTTTCTTCGGATCCCTATTCCTCTTTTAGCCTGTCTGGGCTCGGAGAGTGGCTCGTCTTTTAAACGAAACCGGTATCCGTAGTGGACGCTGAAACGATCCGGCCAGTTTCCAGCGAACGCTGAAGCATTTGGTCAAGCGTTCCGATACACGATCCTTGAAACGTAGTCGTGGAAATCATACAATGCCGTGACGAAAAAATTCATCTCTAGAGTGATCAAACATCAGAATTTTTGGATTCGCTAATCTGTTGTATTATCGCTGTAATTTTTGTAATTTTTCCACTTTCGTTTTACATTATTCATGGATTGTATTTTGAAGTTTTAAAATCTTCAATATGTTGGAAACTAATATCGATCGGTTAAATAAATTAGAAGTTGCTGTTTCTCGTTTTTGTACAATCATTTCGGTGAAAGTAGACCGATGCTGGAAATGTTAGGGATTGATAATCATTTGAATTTATTGTGGAAACTGACTTTGGTTTATAGCCACTGGGTTTGTGCTTGATCATCGCTAAGGGTGAAGCAAATATTTGAGTTAATCAGATGTTTTACTAATTTCTTTATAATAAATAACAACAATATTAACACAAGTTTTGAATATCACATTTAATTTCTATTTATTTGATAAATCCTAAGTTTTATACGGATTTTTCCTTAAGAGGTACGACTTGAGCAATCTTACCCTATTTAAAACAATTTAACCCTTTACACTCGAGAGTTGATTGTTGGTCACCAAATGATAGTTTTGCAAATTTTCAGACTTTAGTTACTTTGTTTATTAGTTAGACTCAAAGGCTAAACAGTCATGTTGAGCAACTTTACCCTACGTTGTTGCGGTCATAACAGCAAACGATCCGTGTAACTTCGAAACTAACCTTAACTAACACAGTGTACAATTCCACATCTGACAATGCATCGCAAACGATCGCTGCACGTTCACCGTCCAACGCGTTCTGTCTGCTGACGGTTTAATCGAAAGCATCCCTGCGACGCGTCCACACAGAAAGAACTGATTTCCAGGGACGTTAAACGTTCGACAGGCGCGATTTGGTAAATTCGGCGAAACTTTTAATGAAGTTTGGGGTAGTTGGCCGGCGACATCCCTGTCGCCGGAGTGCAGCTTCCGGTGTAGTTCGGAAGCGGGTATTACTCTGCTGTCACCACGCGGTCTGCGCTCGTCGCAGGATAACGCGACGCCTCGAGATACCGCGAGGAGAGACCACAGGGGCCACTGTTCGGGCTCCAAGTTTTTATTGAGCAAGCTTGACTTTGAAAGCTTCCGGAATAGCTCTGCGGCCGGGAACTTAGACGTCGGAATATTTTTTATTCCTCATCCCCCTTGTCTGTCTGCGACGATGGAGAAGTTCGAGGATCGACTGTTGCAACAATCGAACGAGATTTGTAGCTAACCTTGCCATTATTATTTATTATACATTGTAATTGATAAGTCACAAATGATGAACAACTTCGATTTATCCATTATTCACAAACGACTGATTAGTTTTCAATGCAGTTATAATTTTAATTAATTAATTAAATAATTAATTCTCTTACTCAAATTTCTACACAATGTTATAAGGGGTATTTTAAAGGAGAATTATCCGTGCCCTGTCAGACACGGGATTCCTGTTATTCTCTACAAAATTCCTACAAAAATATTACGTCTCATCGATCTATTACTATTCAATTTAGTTAACAAATATAAAAGCGTTAACGTTATAATGTTGATATATCCATCCAGTGTTCACAAATAGAAGCTAATTAATTCTTTAACTCAATCACAGTTAAATTTAATCAATTAATTTTTCTACATTTAATTCGAATTAATTTCTTCGGCAACGTTCTCGCGCAGCGGGGGCAGCTTTAAGTAGAATTATCCGCGTGGGGTCAGACACGGGGTCGTTGGTATTGTTCGCCGCGAAATTCCTGATAAAATCTCATCGGGGCTATTAACATCAGAATCTATTCGTGTCGACGACAGCGGAAGGGGCTTAAGGGCCTATCACATCGACGACTTTGACGATCGACACCTAAGGTGGGTTCTCTTGTGTCAAACGAGGTGTAAGCATCGAGGGTGTTCGCACGAATTATCGAGCAAGCTGCGGTCCAGACTCTCCAGGAATTGATTTTCCACCTCTTCCACCTTCTCTGCCTACGCTCTCGAGCTCGTTCCTGTCTGGACCCGTAGACGTTGATTTTCACCCACCCTAAGATTCGTTTCCGGCGGCTAAATCACTTTTGTCGAACGTGTCGCGAGTTTTCCACCTTTAACCCAACCGCGATCTTCCGATCGTTTTCTGTTTAGACATCTTTTATTTCCTTTACGAAATTTCATAAACTTTTCAGAATACAGCAAACTATATATCGTTTGCATGATCGCTTCGTCCTTTAACCCTTTCACTTCTGAATTTTTTAATTTTTATTTTAGAAAAAGGTAATGGTTTTACTTAAAGCTATTTTTTTTAGTTAACATCGCTTTTTCTTGATTGCAATTACTTGTCAAATAGAGAGCAGATACATATACTACTAAAATATCCCATCTCAATGCTATTTCAACACAGTTTATAAAAATCAGAATTTTTCGAACAATACTTGGGATAAATGTATCTTGACAGTAGTAAAAGGGTTAAATTTTGTGTTAGTTTCCTGCACAGTGAGTTTAAAAAAAAATCAGTCCGATTTGCGAAGTACTTGTGGCTATGGGGAATCGCTAAAAATTAAGAAAAGTAGAAAATTCTGCTGGCTATAAATTTTAATTAGTATCGTATCGACGATCAATCTCTGTAACCATGCAACTTACTCACAACTTTGCATTTCAATAGATCTTACGAACTCAGTCGTTAATAATTGAAAAATTATTTAATTCAAATTAATTAGAAACGTCCCAACATAAATCTACCTACGCTATACAGTAATTTATGCTACATGTAACGTGTGCAAATGAAAGAAAACGTCCGTCCACCCATAAATCGGCGTTAATCCAGAAACAATCTCGATTTCTAAGTACATCGGGTGTTCGATAATTTATGGGCCATGGGTGTGCAGCTCCGTATCGGCAAACGAGTCGATTGTTCGTCACCGAGCCGGATTCCACTCGATGGTGGCCATGGGTTACACAGGGAACAATGTCCCGGCGAGCCGATCGAAAAGGTTTCCGGGCTGCGATCTATCGAAGGATCGAGAGAGCCCGGTGGACGGCTGCCAATCGCGGATGTCGCAATTCCGGCCGGCCGACACGCTGGAATTCCGCTCGAGGAATCACGCGAGAATTCTGTCGCCTGGGAATTCGAACGCTTTTTTTTTCTGCTCCCCACCAACGCCTCCTCCATTATGAATTTCAAGCTTTTCCCGGGGAATCTCCGGAACGCGTGGCACATACCGATTCTTCGTCCCCCGTCCGCCTCCGATCTCTGTTCCTCGAGTTTAACGCGAACTTTTTCTGATAACGCGTCCTTGTTTCCTCTTTTCTCCTGCCAAACTGGTTTTCGACACTTCGAATTTCCCGTTTGGCAAAATTTTGTAAATGCCTTTTTATAAGCAGAGTTTTATCTCACATTTGATATATACTTTTTCTGATAACGCGTCCTTGTTTCCTCTTTTCTCCTGCCAAACTAGTTTTGGACACTTCGAATTTCCCGTTTGGCAAAATTTTGTAAATGCCTTTTTGTAAGCAGAGTTTTATTTGACACTTGATATCTACCTTTTCTGATAACGCGTCCTTGTTTCCTCTTTTCCCGTGCCAGGCTGGTTTTGGACACTTCGAATTTCCCGTTTGGCGAATTTTTATAAGTGCCTTTTTGTAAGCAGAGTTTAGGGTTTTATCTGACACTTGATATCTGAAATTTTGCGTTTACGTGTAGTTTGGAGGAAAGATTGCGAAGGAATTTGTCGTTTCGCGAACTTTTAACACTTAGCCGACTGAATGGCGAGATCTCCTATTTTATCGTCAACAGAGCGCTGCAATTGATTCTATTTTGTTATTAATTAGTCTTGAACTAGTACTGTTCATAAATTCTCCAAACTAAAATTTTTAATAAATTCAACACTATCTCGTGACCAATTAGTAACAAAAGTGAATAGAATCAATGGCACTGCTTTGTCAAGGAAAAAATGGGAGATCTCTCCATTTGTGTTAAGTGTCTCGTATAGCTTAAACTTTTGTTTAACTTGCTTGATGTATAAAAAAGCGATTTTTAGGAATATTGTTTGCAATGAAAATTGCGAAAGATTCCATGCAGTTTGGAGAATAGATACAAATAGTGTGTTCTTTATAATTTTCATGATTTAAGATCTAGGAAAGGAACAGAAAATTTCCAATATGGATGCTTAACAATTCGTTCATTTTATTATATCGAGAAACATGTTACCGTGAAAGCATATAAAATGAGGGAATTCTTGTTCGTATGGAGATATGGATCGTTAGTTTTGATCTTTGTTCTTTGGAGCTAGTGCTCGTTAGAGAGCGATATAGGAGGAACAAGTAGCGGTGGAACGATTCGTTAAAGGACTACGATTGTTTCTACGGTAACATGGATTTATGGGTGGGCGGGCGGCAGAGGAGATGGAAGAAAATAATGTTGTAGTTGAAAATCGTGCGGTTCCCGTTGTTTGAAAGAGTCGTGAAACGTGTTTGATACCTTTGAAGTCTTTGCAAAATGGATTTCCTAGCAGATGATATAAAAGGTTTCTTTGTGCTGTAACATCTCCGTTCAAATAGTGTCTCTGTCAACGTTCACCAATGATTTAACAATGATTTAACAATGTGTATTTTTTGCAGTCATTGCTCGTAGTAAAATTTTACTGTTATAGGTATAAACAATCGGCCAAAAACTTTTCAAAATATTATGGTTGAAAAGTATCAATGCTTAGCTCTTCCGTTCCCTGTCTTTCAAAAATTAACGTATCCTCGTTAAAATAATAAGTATCACCGATAAACAAAATTCAGTTACCTTATTAATAGACTGCGAAATTTTATGCAAATTCGAATTCGCTAAAGGAATGGAACTGAAACAGAGATCTATCTCACCCTTTAACCCATTCACAGCCAACTACGAGATATCTCGTAATTTGTGCTACAAATTTAGATTGATTGCAACTGGTCACGGAATAAGTTTTAATTAATTTTAATAATATTTTTGTTTAATATCACTTTTTATTATCAAAATGATAACCCACATTTTCATTAAAATAAATTCTTGAAGCTCAAAGCAAGATGCTCTAAATTTGCAGTATTACATCTTGGATATTTTGTATATATATTTTTTTTTTGCTATGCACATTTGCACCTTTTTGCATACTTCAATTTTCTGTCAACGCATAAAAATTCGTAGTCTGCTTATTAATTTTCGTATCAACCATAGTGCTCACAAATTTCATCCAAAACCTATTCCAAATTTTCTTCTTAGCTTATAAGATTAGAACAACGATCCGTTAATCACTTCGATCGTATCGTTGCATTTTCAACGACCGTCAAATTCGAAACCGAATCTTTCGGCGTTTCGTTACGAGTTTAACGCGTGTTCAGAATTTTGTCGGACACGTTCAAAGGCAGTGGCTTAGCGAAACTGTTTCGTAGTTACTTTGAGGGACGACGTTGGACAGGGGAGTCGTGCAATCGAACGTTATCGAGAATGGATTTCGGCGTGGCCGGGCTTTGCCAAGACTTGCCCGGACTGTTTCTGAACTATGTCAGATTACGTCGATTAATGGAGATGTGGGTTAATTGAGATTAAGACGTCGGTTAATAGATGCATTGAGAGCTCGAGAGCCGGATAATTGAATGGCCCGTGATTCAATAATCGAAACATATTTGTCAAGATCGTTGCTGCGATCCGCTCTATGCACCATTCGCCTTTGTTACAAACAGTGGCGCGTTGATAAAAATTGTTGGGTTTTTTTAACACTTTAATAATAATAATATATACATACACTCTATAATTATTCTAAACATTACTTAATTATAATAACTATTACTAATTCACTACATCTAATCATATGCACGGATCTCTGGGTGAACTGCCGGTGCCGAAACATGTGCGATACAACCACGCTGTTCTATTGTTTCTACATTTCCCCTTCTTTCAATCTCACACACACACACACATACACTCAGTGTTTCATCTCTATCAAAAATTACTACAATTTTTACCTGTGCAATCGCCAAGTCCTTAATCTCAAGAATTGTAGCAAATCACTCATGAATTACCTTATCAGTTAACCTCTTGGCAGGCAAATAAAATATAATTTGATGCGTCCGAAAAATGCTATTCAAACCCATTGCACTCGAGAAGTGATTGTTAGTCATTATGCTAATGATAATGACTTCAAAAATTTTCAAATTCAGAATATTCACCAACATTCGCCTATACTGAACTGCATTTAGTTTAGTTAAGTAATTAATAGAATTCACATGTATCATTATTTAGCCTTTGAGTCTAACTGATAAACAAACTAACTAAAGTTTGAAATACTTAAATTGTACCAAACTGTGTAAGAAATTCTAAATTTGGCATTTAAGTCGCTAAATAACTCGTTCAACGATTGATTCGACGTCAAACGATTAACGTGAAAGAAAACGGGACCACGAAGGTGAAATTTGTTTCTTTCGTCATAACCAGCACGAATTAATGTTACCAGAGACACTATCTCGTTTGCTCCCCTTTATTCGCTAATAAATTAGATTACAGTTCCCAATTAGGCCACCGTTTCCACCGGCATGGCCGTCCGGCGTTGTAGATCGTGTTCTTAGTGATTTATGCCGCGTAATTTAGGGTGAAACACGCAAGGAAGAATTTGCCCCAGGTATCTCATTCTTCCGACGAAATCGGATACTAACCCCAGTGCATGCCACAGAGTACCCACGCTACGCTTCCGACCGGATTCCAGCTTCCGTTTAATCCATCCAAATTGAAAACCTATAAATTCGTGCATCGAAATCGTTTCGCAAAGAATCTGACTTTCTATGAAAAAAATAAAAAGGAAACCGCTTCCAAGATCTCGATTCGATTAATACAAATTTTTGTAAGGATAAAGGCATTATGCAAAAAAGGATATCGTTGCGAGCGATAAAAAATGATGGAAAATACAAAATAAATAGAATTTGATATTACTGTATAAGTTAATAATGGCATCACTTTATGCGCATTGCTTTCTTTACCATACAAATATTCATAATTACAGAGTTCTTTCGTGGACATAACAAAAATCATCATTTCTAGTGAATTTTTGATCAAACGAATTAGTCACTAGAATCTAAAACGTACTAACACTTCTCGCAACTCGAATTTCGTTACAATTTTCATTCGTCATTCCCAAACAACTTCGAAGAGATTTATTCTCGCTGTTCGGCGAATTTTCCCTATACGAGGCACCAAATCGCCATCTTATCTTCATCGACTCGCGTCATCCGCCATGATAGATCCGTTCGATCTCGGGACGCGGTTTCAACCACCCTCTCGCTTCCTCTCGAGCAGAACTCCACCGCCTCTCCTTTCACGCGCTTCCGCGTTTCAGGCCGAGGAATTCGGAACGAGATCGATCTTCCGGTTCCAGCGAAGAGGGCGCTGAAGACGTACGCGCGCGAACTTCCCTTGGAAATTTGATTTCTCGCTACGAAACTTATCGAGGCTGCGATCGATCTCTCGCTGACTACGGGAACGTCGTTTCTCTCTCTCCTCTCCCACTTCTCTCCTCCCTTGCTCTGTCTCACCCTTTCTTTCTCTGTATCCTCCTCTATCTGCCTCTCTCCCTCTTTCTCTCTGTATGCCTTCTCTGTCTCTGTCTCTCTTCTTCCTCTCTCTATGTCTCTCTCTTTCTATGTCCTTCTCTATCTTTGCCTATCTCCCTCTTTTTCTCTCCTCTCTCTCCTCTCTGGCTCTGTCTCTCCCTTTCTCTCTATGTCCTTCTCTGTCTCTATCTCTCTCCCCCATCTCTCCTCTCTCGCTCTCTCTCTTTCTCTTTCTCTCTCTATGTCATTTTCTGTCTCTGGCTCTGTCTCTCTCATCCTTTTTCCCTCTCTATGTCTCTCTCTTTCTCTCTATGCCATTCTCTGTTCCTCTCTCTTTCTCTCTATGCCATTCTCTGTTCCTCTCTCTTTCTCTCTATACCATTCTCTGTTCCTCTTTCACTCTCTATATTTCTCTTTCTTTCTCTATGTTTCTCTTCCTCTTTCTCTCCCTTTCTCTCTCTCTCTTTCTTTCCATTTCGTAGGTTTTCTTTTTCTTCCGCCGGTTTGTCGTTCCTCGTGCTCCAGGCAATTCCTCGTCGCAACCGACGGGCCGGGAATAGATTTGTGTATATTTCTGGGAATCGATTTGCCTCCGCTTCTGAATATTTTTCACGGATCCCCGAGCACTTTGCGAGCCACCTATTCCGCGTTTATTTCGCGCCGCTCTCCACGACGCGACGTCGTTGCCGCCCGGAGAAATGCAAAACATCCGCGGGATCGACGCCGGAAAAATGAACGGTATTCTTCATCGGTGTAACCGGAGGAGACGTTTACTCGAACGGGAATCCGGCCCGCGCCTCGCTTTAAGCGTGTACTCTCGTTTTTTTTTTCGATCGTCGGCGATTCTTCTTCGGGATTGTTCGTATATTTATTCGTTTTCGCTGGGAGTGGGATCCGAAAGTATTGGAATTTAACGGAAACGATGCGTGTAGAATGGATGCTAATAAAGGGTGAGAATCTTAATGATAAGAAGGTGGAGTAACTTAGGAATAATGTTACTTTGTAGGATAGTATTGACATTGCGAGATATAGATACACTTATACCAATTTTTGTAATTTTTGGAATCATAAAGATTCGAGTATCGTGAAAACTCCTCAAATACCAACTTTTATAATTTTTGAAATTATAAAGATTCAAGGATCATGAAAACTCCTCAAATACCAATTTTTATAATTTTTGAAATCATAAAGATTCAAGGATCATGAAAACTCCTCAAATACCAATTTTTATAATTTTCGAAAGCGCAAAGATTCGAGGATCGTGAAAACTCCTCAAATACCAATTTTTATAATTTTTGGAATCATAAAGATTCGAGTATCGTGAAAACTCCTCAAATACCAACTTTTATAATTTTTGAAATTATAAAGATTCGAGGATCGTGAAAACCCCTTATATACTAATTTTTATAATTTTCGAAACCGTAAAGATTCGAGGATCGTGAAAGCTCCTCAAATACCAATTTTTATAATTTTCAAAAGAATAAATATTTTACATTTTTTATCTCAAATTCTTCCACAGTCCCGCTTATATGCTTACAGTGGTTTAATTAAATTTAATTTTTAATTAGTAAAATAGTAGTTATCGAGAAGTTCCTTTTTTGTATCGATGGTTAACTATTATATTTTGTGTTTTCATTTGAAAAAGAAGGTATAAGAAAAGTTTGTTTCAGCTTCTGAAATTATTCCTTATGCACAAGTATGAAATACGCGGGTTTAGAGACAGTTAAGCACGTATGAAATACATGTCCCGAATCGCTCGGTTAAAGGGTTAGAGCCCTCGTGCACACCCATTAAACCAAGCTGTCTAATTACCCTCGTAATCACGCTTTTTAGACCCAGGCCAGATTTTAGTCGTCGAAATTAGAGTACACACTTCGGTGACGCTCGTAGCAGGCTTGAATTTATAATGTACGGTGGTCACGCGTTTACGATCGTTTCACTTGTACAATCTACATTAGTCGTCGTGTTCAGCAAAAATAAGACCTAGAAAATCAGTTCGATCGTACAATTAAAGTCACTAAATTTTTTAATTAAGCCGTTCAAACAATCTGCGGTACCTTTTATACGCAAATATTTCACATTTATGTGTCTCCATATTCTTTTAACGATCCAAGTTTAAGCTCGTCGTTCGTAGAAGTTTTATAATTAAGATAATCTATTTACCATCCCAGGCGTGGATAATTAATTAAAAATCTCATTCTGTTTCGTTCTCTACTCTTTTCCATTAATTAAGACAAAGCGTTATAGTAGAATCATTCGAATATTAAGGTAGAAAGGCAGCATCCGAGAGAAGATTTAAAGCGATATAGTGGCCATCGTCATTTTCAGTAAAAGTGAATGCCATTCCCCAGTCGAAGTGACAGTGTTAAGACCAAGCACAACTCGTAACGAAAGTGAAATTTCAAGAACAATAGCAAAGGGTTTCGCTAGCGCAGCAAGCAAAATAAACGAATCAACGATTTTAACGAAAGAAAGTTCATAGTTGTCTTAATACTTAGCCAACCGAATGAGGAGATGTCCCATTTTTTCTTCAACAAAACAGTGCCATTGATTCTATTTACTTTTGTTATTAATTGGTCCCGAGCTATTGTTGAATTTATTAAAAACTAAGTTTACGGGACCCGTCAATTTGACAAGTTTTCAGGTTTCATGAGCAAAATTTGCAAAAACAGTTACTATTATTCCTAGCAATTTTTGCTGACTTTTATCGATGGAGTGATACCACTATACTGGACCTAGAACCCCAACTCCGATTTAAAAAAAAAATTTCAAAAACCTTCCCGGGGATATACCTAATAATTTCCCAAATTTTCACGGCGATTGGATGTACGGTTTTCGAATCTATCGAGTACAGACAGACAGACAGACACGTTCATTTTTATATACAGTGGCTCCAAAAAGTATTCGTACACTATGTCACAAATAAATTCGTTTAACCCTGAAATTCTGAGTCTGATAAAAGTATTTGATAAAACTTTGTGGGTATGTAGATCGTATTAGTATACGCATAAATTAATCTCTTTTCATCTAAATGCTATTTTAAAGGGGTGAAACCACCGTTGAAGTTTCTGAGCTTTCTCTCATTTTTCAAAGATTACTTTGTAATGGTACTTGCTGAAGCAAAACCTTTCGAATAGAAAATGTTTAATTTTTAATACTCTATCGCCCTGCCATAAAAAAAGAACACAGAAAAGCTTGTATTCAAAGCTGGAATAATCACTGAAACTTTAAAATTCGTTATCAGCCCCCTTAAAAGATATTTTGCCGCCAAAAAATTGCTCCACGCAGGACACACTATGCTCTGTATACGCATAAAATTTCATTGAAATCAGAATTTCAAAAGTAGATGAATTTCCTTGTAATACAGTGTACGAATACTTTTTGAAGCCACTGTATATAGATTGTGCTTTTCAGAATTTATGAACAGTACTGGTTTAACACTAACTAATAATAAAAGCGAATAGAATCAATTGCAACGCTTTGTTGAGAAAGAAATGGAAGATCTCCCCATTCGATCGGCCAAGTGTTAAGAGTTCTTAGCGTTGTCTTATATCTTTTTGTCGTGCGTGTACGAATTCCTTCAGTTTCGTACGTGTTGACGAAAAAAATGAAGGACCTTGTCGGATCCGCTTCTCGTCCGTCAAGGTTCCGGCGCGATCACCTCGTCGATTCATCATCGTACGTGCGCGAAAGAATCGCGAGAGTCGTCTAGACTCTCGAATCGGTGGGCAGAATCCAAGGTTACCGCCTCGTTTCGTCCATGAGCATCACCATGAAACAGCAGGCAAGAGATCGTTACACTGTCGACCGATGCCCCCGAGATATTCCTTGTTTCGTGGTATTTCTTTTTTTTTTCCTTTCGACTCGTTCCAAAACAGTTGGAAAGGATTCGTCCTTGGCGAAAGAGCCGGCTTATAGTCGTCGCACGCGAAAAACTTCCGCGTGGCTTTGCGATCTTCTTCTTCGACGTCATAGATCGGTGTTTCCCAACGTGTGGCCCACGTCCCACAGGGGCCAATTCGAAAATGAACTCTATATATGTTTTGAAATTTTACTTACTGTGTTTTGTTAACAATTTCATACTGATTTCTTCCTAGAACCTATTATTTATGTTTCTTGAGTGAACAAATCAATTTTTTAATGATAAAAATTATGTATGTTACATAGGGGGGGGGGGGGATAAAAACTTTAGAAAGGTTAAGGTGAGGCATGGCACAAAAAAGGTTGGGAAACACTGCCATAGAGTGTCCTTAACCCTTTCGTTTCGAGCACCGCTAATAGGCGGCATCCAAATGTAATTTGTATTTTAATAGTTTTGTACGTTAATAATTTTTAAAAGTCTTTTCATATTTAAAATTGTAAATATACTTGTTAGATTAGAGCAATGATTCTTTTATTCAGCACGGTTGTTATTTAAGACTTTGAAAAACTTAAACACAGAAACCACGCGCAGTGTGCATATTTCTGTTGCACGCTTCTGTGTTCAATGACGGTACTTCGGCGGACTGGATAGTTGAAGCGAAAGGATTAATGCTCACGAGCAGCTTCAATCATATTTATGGTTAATAAAGAATCAATGTTGGTAACGTTTACGAGCATTCGCGATTGCTCGTCTTGGAAGGACACGTTTTCGATACCACCGAGAGATGGAACGTTCATAAAAGTGTTCTAAATGCCCAGAAATTTGTTTAAAGGTTCTTTTACCACCATTTAACTCATTAAATATTAATTAGACAACTGTTGGATGGCTTAAAAATTCTGTTTTGAGGAAAGTTGATTTGTTAAACGAGAAAATCCAGATTTCATTTCTTCAGAGGCTAATTAAACGATTGATGGCTTAAAACTTCTGTTCTGAAAAAGGATTGATTTGTGAAACGAGAAAATCCAGATTTCATTTTTTGAGAGGCTAATTAAACAACTGATGACTTGAAAATTCTTTTCTGAAAAAGGTTTGATTTGTGAAACGAGAAAATCCAGATTTCATTTTTTTGAGAGGCTAATTAGACGATTGATGACTTGAACATTCTTTTCAGCATCACTCGTATTTTAAATCTTGAAGCGTTTGTGGTTCGAATTAATTTATTAACACTAGAACTATCGACGATTACAGTGTACTTATTTGCATGCAACAGATCAAATTGAAAATTACACGAAAAAATATCAGATACACAGAAAACAAATCTTTATTTATATTTTTTTGCAGAAAATCGTAGTGAGTTTGGTAAAGTGAATTTATAAGGTGCTATGCTCCAGTATTTGTTAATTCCATCGTTCGTAAGAAAGTTATTTTATTCGTTATCTTCAAGATAACGTCATTTTTTACTACGTTGGTAGTTCTAGGGTTAAACAATTAATCGAATTGATTAGCACGTCGAATGCTTCTTAACCAGACAATTGCAAATAGATATCGTTTACGTAATTAGTAATCGTCCCCTAAGCTTCTTAAGTTTCACGTCTCGAATGACTCTCCCCTGCAAACATAATTACCATCGACCCCTTTCCCCTGCCCCTCTCTATTTCACCAAACAAAGAACCATTTAAAAGAATCACATCCCTCCGTTCCGCCCGTTCGCCCGGCAGACAAAACAAATAAATCCCTTCGTGAAAGTAGGCGGCACAAAGAGCATTCAATCGCATCCTCTTCAATATTCCCAGCGACTTCGCGACATACCCTTTTCACGTCGCCTATCGCGCCGAGACACTTTTGTTCATCGGAGCCCGTACTTCCGCGAAAATATTTTCACGCGTAACAGCCCTGTATCGATCGTGCCCTGACGTCGCTCGCACTGCACACGCTGCGGCCGGGGACAATTATTAACCCTTTAATAAGTGCGACTTTCCTGAAGTTTCTCAAAAGAGCACCGGTAAAGAAAAAAGGACGGTAACAAGGTTCGATGTTATGAATTTCAATTGCACTGGAAGAAACGAGCAAGAAACGTGGAATGACAGTTTTTAATTTTGATTCTATGGGTATGTTTATTTTTGTGGACTTTTTTCTGTTAACACTATTAGTTAATAAAATTATAAAAATCATAAATCATAAATATTACTAATAAATATTAATTATAAATAAATAGATAATAATAAATATTAATAATGAAGAAATAAATAATAATAAATATTACTAATAATTATAGATAATAATAAATATTAATAATACATATTATTAATAAATATAGATAATAATAAGTATAGATAATAATAAATATTAATAATAATAAATATTACTAATAAATATAGATAATAAATCTGAGCTATAAATTAGTTAAGACTGATTTCTGTTAACAGAGTTTTCAATTTAAAAAAGTATTTGCTGATATTTGTCCAAATTGAGAAGCAATCGTACCACGTAAAATTTCTATTATTTTTCTGTTATATTCCTGATTAATCCAAATTAAAACCTTCATCACCTCGATGAAACCCAAGGATCATCAAACACAGTTTTTCCAAAAATGAAGTTTTAAACTAAAAAAATTCATTTTACGCGTTTGACCTTTTTTAAACTCGATGAATCATTTCTCCAAAGCGACATTACCCGTAATGCTCGATAAATAGCACCATCTTGCGTGTAACGCACGCTTGTGTCTCTTAGAAATGCGAATGCTAGTTTCTCCTTTTGCATTTAATAATCGCGATGTAAAGTGGGACGAAACGACTGCATCACGGGCGACGAACGAAAAACGGGGAACCGTGTATCGCGTTCCATCCGCTTTAACTTCTAATTACCGAGGACCGCGGTGCGAACGACCGTTGATTCGAGCACGAGTCAATTGCACGCGAGTCCATTGTATGTTAAACCGCTAATTGCCCGGTCCAGGCACGATGCGCAACCAGTTTTACGAACGTCTTCCATCTGGGACCCTACAGGGTCTCCCCGCGGAGCGGTTCCATCTTTGTGCCGATCTTACGAACGCAAGAATAGGTAGAAGGTGACTTCCGGGAAGCTCTTGAAGATAACGAATAAAATAACTTTCTTACGAACAATGCGATTAGCAAATACTGGAAACACCGTGCATGAGTAATGAAGAATTTGTAAATCGTGATTAATTATTCGTTGATGAATTATTTATATAAATAATAATTGATTTGAATAAAAATGGCGTTTCTAAGTCTTGGATTCGGAAAATGTGTAAAAAGTTGAATATTAACGCTAGAATTAGCAGAGCGGTCAAAATGACTAATTGGTGATTAATCATAGCAACCTTATAAGTTCACTATGGGAAAGCTTCCAAAATTTACTATGATTTTCTGCAAAAGGCGTAAATAAAGATTTGTTTTTTACGTATTCTGTGTTTTTTTATATAGTTTTCAATTTGATCTCTTCCATGCAAATAAGTACTCTTTAACTGTTGGTAGTTCTAGTGTTAA